>PVKS010014059.1:0-49233 GCA_004027875.1 Aplodontia rufa | reverse complement strand
TTTGGGGGATGTCAGAGAGGAAGAACAAGCCCTGAAAAACAAGAGATGGATGTGCTCAGCTTCATTCTTTACCAAGATTCTGGCAAGGGTTTGTTAATCAGATGTTGCCCCATATCTCCGCAGATTACCTGTTTATTTTATCAGAAATGAAGACCCCCAAATATTCCATATCAGCTTCTCCTGGAGTTAGCAGAAGCCAGAAATCCCAGTTCTGCAGAGCCTCCTAAGGCATGTGTGATGGTTAATTTCAGGTGTCCACTTGACTAGATTAAGAGACACCCAGATGGCTGGTTAATCATCATGCCTATGAGCATGTGCATATGAGGGTGTTTCCAGAAGAAACTGACATTTGAATTGGGGGGGGCAGAGTAAAGACGAGACACCCTCAGCCAGTGTAGTAGGGCACCATCCAATCAGCTGAGGACCTGGACAGAACACAAGGACAGAGGGAAGGCGAACTCACTCTGCCTCTCTCCTGCAGTATGACATTCACCTTTTCTTGGCCCTTGAACATGGGAACTTCAGGTTCTCTGGATTTCAGCCTCTGAAGCTTGCAGCAGCTGCTCCTTTTCTCAGACCTTCATCCTGAGACTGTGAGTTACACCACCCTTCTGGTTCTGTGGTGTTCTGACTTGAACTGCATCATGCAGTCAGCTTCCTGGGTGCAGTCTCCAGGGTGTAGACCACCTATTGTGGGGCTTCACAGCCCCATGTTTGTGTGTGCCAATACTTATTAAGAACCTGCTGTTACACATGTGCATATCCTATTGGTTTTATTTCTATGGAGAACCTTAGCTAACACAACCTATCTGATGAACAGCTGATTTGGGGATTGTTAGGTAAAGTATGGACTAACAGAGAAAAATCTGTCAGGAGAGACCAGTTGGCAAATGATCAGAATAACAGTAAAATGAGGTGATGAAGCCCTCCGGGAAGGGAAGTCAGCTTCAGAGGCTGGCTGATGATGTTAGTCTAAGACTGGCCAGGGAAGCAAGTTCTTCTGTAATTCTTATTTTACTTGCTCTTTCTTTCACCCAAAGAGTCATGGGAAATAGTTATTGGTTCAATAATCTTCTCTGCCCTGGAAATGTAACAGTGCACAAAACAGACAAGGACATAAAAACAAATTACTCAGCAATTACAAGGACAAGATACTTTGAACTATTCCTAAAATTTTTGAAGACTTTTAAACAAGGGTGATATGATTGAGCCTAATGGGAGAAACTCTGAGAAGATGAAATTTGAGATGAAATGTAACTGGAAAAATGGAGCCACGCATGAGAATACCTGAGAAAGGAATGAGGGAGAGAGATCCGGGGGAGGTGGTATAGGAGATGAGGCCAGGGAATGAATGCATCCTAGATTTCATGGGGCCTTAGAATATTAAAAGGAAAGATAGTGTGGGAAGTCCAGATTTTATTCTGGATGTTACTAAAATGTAATTTTCAAAACCTAGAATTATAATATCTTACAAATAAGAAAAGAACACACATCACTAATTTTATTTAGTTGACTAATGAGGAAACCAATAAAATGTTAAACTGATTTATACAGAATCTAAAGAATAGACCACCCCCACACACACATGCATGCACACACATACATGCACAATCAGAAATTTTCAAATAAGTTTGTTAACAAAAATGAAACTGTTAATAACCATAAGGTAATATAGCACAATGCTTAGAAAAATCTTTTCCACAAATAAAAATTAATTCTGTTTCTGTCAAGTAAAAAATCATTTGTATTTCTGTAGGAAAAAAATCATTCACCTTGCTATCCACTTTCTACAATTCATAATTTGCAAAAGAAGCCAAACTTCTATAGAATGAGATAATTGCAGATGGTCAACTACGAATGACCGATATTCCATTGAAAGCACACCCAATCGTCACTTTTGCCATCTCAAATTCCTTTCTTACAATTTTTACTAGCAGAGCATTGAGAAAACTTTTGGAGAGTTCCAATCAGGGAATTAACATGGTTTGACTTATTTTTTTGAAAAATATCACCCTGACTGTATTTTTCTCTTACTATATTTGTAAATTGTTTTCCTAATTGACTGATAAGAAGTCTTGATTTTCAAACTAATCTGTGAGTTTCAACAACTGTCTTTGCCAGCATTATGTTCCTGGTGCCCAACGCAGTTCTTGACAAAATGATTGTGAGGAAATGTTTGTTAAATAAAAGGAGAATCAAATGGACATGATATGACATTCAGGGGAACAGAATTCCAAATTTCTGGATTAAGAAATTGGGTGAATGCTGATATTATATTCAGAGTAAGAGAGTATATGATTTGGAGCAGAATTCAGAGAGAAAATTTTTATTTCTATACCTCCTTTTTCTATCATTCAAATTAAATATAAATTCTGAAATAATTGTTACAACTTTTTTCCTGAAAAGTCTGTGTTCTATTTTTTAACAAAAAAAAATGTGTATTGCATGCTATTGTGAATATTAGACTGAGAATTGGAAAAGTAAGAATGGAAAGATAAAGCAAATATTTAACACCATGTTTTCATCTCTATATATTATTTAATTTGCTGCAATAGCCAATGCAACATTAATGTCTTTTGTAGTTTGAAAAGAAAAATTCAAGAGGGAGTCTATAAGTAATTTTAAATTAGTTGGACTGGAAATCACATTCCTTCATTGGGTACAAAAGTAAAGGATGTAGTCATGAACTCATTTTGACTGACAGGCTTTGGGTTTGCATTTTTGGTTTATTCTGCTTTCAGAGCAGAAGTTAAAAAAAAAGAAAATGAGATTTTTCCAAGCACGCCTAAGAGAAAATGAGAAATACAGCATTGTCTCTCAAAACACAAATTGACAATGAGGGTTGGTTGATGCAGGGCCATTTGTCCTGGGTGACACAGCAGCACCTGTGCTCCACAGCCTAGGTTTGGACACAGGAGCAAAACGGCTTAGGAGACAGCTCTGCAGTCTCACCTCTTCTTAGGCCTTTTTATGGGCTTGGGGCTAAGAGGCCCCATTTGAGTATGAGTCTCCATTTCCTTCTCTGAGTAACACGAAGCAGAGGTGAGGCAGAAATGGCAGCATAAGGAAGAGGGAGCGTTTTGCTACCTAGAAAAGAGAATGGCCTTGGGATATGTGTTTATATATTTTTTTTAAAAAATTAGGGCTTATGCACCTTTCTTGACTCACATCGGGAGTTCCATAAATAGTTGTATTTTTAAAGAAAAATGTGCGTAAACGGATCTTCTTTATGTCATCCTTCCATCAAAAAGGAATATATATGTGTCCATGTTAGTTGAGTGAAACGGGAACTTTTACAGTAACGGAACAAAAAATATAGGGTGATTCAAGAAGGTGGTAACATAAGGATGTGGTAATCAGTGTTATCAAATAATTCTTACATTCCAAAGAATTGGAAGAGATAGGAAAATTAGGGAAAGATGGCTGCTGGGCCAAAACCAAGTGCAAAGAAGATTTTAGAGATCTGCTCTAACTTCCCCAAGACATGAGTATGAGATGCCCTGGGTTTAATGAGCCACATTGCTTAAGGCCTGTCCTTCCTTACTATACAATCACACTAACAGAAGTTCAGCCACCCAATTGCTAATAGTAAAGAAATATTTATCAAATGCCGCTGGATACAAGCCAGTGCCTTGGGAATTGCTAAGTGCTCAGGTAGGGAGGCTGGGGTACCCTGAAGACAAGGGAACAAGAAGGACAATTGATTCCCCCCATTCCGCACACTTGAAGCACTCCTGAGAGAGAAGTGACAGATTTTGGAATGAGGACATGCATGTTTGTCACCCACCAACCAGATTGCCAAAGCCCATATTGTCTGATGTATTCTCCCCAAAGTGGGCAGCACCTCTGCATTTTGCTGCACAGCACTTTGTAGATTTCCTACCACATAGTGTGCACACAGGAAAACAGAGATGTCTAATGATAGATGAGTACACCAGAATCATCCCAGGCTATGTCATTATTCCAAGAGGAGCTGAATGCTTGTAACTGGAAATTTCTACATTAAAAAATGCATTTGTTAACACCGTGCAATTTGTTGAGCCAAGAACCCAGATACTTCCCATGGATAATATAAGCCTGTACATTTTATTCCAAGGCCAGATTTCCTCTTCCTGGGACTTAATTATCCCATGCATAGTGCTCCCAGCAGAGGCGCAGAGAGACACACAACAGTCTCATTTAATCTATTTGATTTCTTTTCTCCACTCCCTCAAGGTACAGGGGCAAATTCCAATTTAGTAATCAAGGCCTGAGTCATCGAATAAATAACTCAATTTCTCATCCTTGTTCACTGAACCAGTGGTATAAACAAACACAACTGTTTTTTATGTGAACTGTGCGAATGGGCTTACCGGGACATTGCATTCAGAAATTGCATAAAGACACTGAAAATCATTCAGAGTGGAAGGAGCAGGAATAGTAGCTAAATAACCAATGTCCAAAGTCAAAAATATATCTCTGGAGATAGAGTTTTGTTTTTAAATGAAGACACAGAAAATCCATTCTCAAATTAAAGGACTAGATTCTGTTAACAAACTACCCAGGCAAAAGCAACCTGAAGGTTCTAAACTAGGTGTAGGAAACAAGGAAAGAAATCATTTTGTTCAAGAAAGATATCTGTTGAGTAGAAGCTGGGGCATTCATTTATTTTTTAATTGAACCAATAATAAGAATGTTCCAGATACTTTAACAATAATAGGGACATAAAGATGAATAAATTAAAATCCTTACCCAAACCTTCTCATATAAACAATTACAGATAGCTGTGTAAGGTGATGGTGAAGTTATGCTCAGGGCATGATGTAATCACCAAGAAGAGATGCCAGCCCTCTGGGAGGAACAATGAGGAACATCCCACAAAAGCTGATGCTCAGGGGGAGGCTTAGTCACTACTAGTGGTGGGGCTGCTCAAGGAGAGGTAGTAAAGAAGGCAATGAGAACAATTTCTAATTCTTGCACTTAGGGAAGACCCATCCATTTTACTCAAGTTAACAGAGACAAGAGATTGCCCATTAGGATTGGAGAGAGGATGAATCATTTTACAGATTAAAAGATAGAGTTCAGAGCAGTCAGGTAACTTTCTTGAAGTCAACAGCTAACAAGTAACATTGAAATCAAGATTCAAGATGACCTCTATGCTTTGCTCCTGACACTAGACTCATGATTTGCTGTGGTGGCTTTCAGGTGGGACCACAGTATAAGGACTTAGCAGGTCAAATACTTGTTTAGGTAACCATGGTTATCTATGTATTTACGTCTGACCTCTGGACCTGTGTGAAGATTTTATTCAATAATACTACGAATGAATCAGCCTCGTCATCAAGCCTGGTGCTCTCCTATGTGATTCCGCAGGATGGGGCATGTGCCCTTCTCTCAAAACTATCAGTAACACATTCTTTAAAAGGCATTAGCTTTTCCATACCATTGCATAGTCACCCTTACAAATTAAGCCTGGGCACAAATAAGCTGAGCCCTGCACTCTAATCATGCAGCTCATTCACTTCAGTCTAACATGAAGAATAAAACTGCAGGCTCAGAAGAGTAGGAAGTGCCCTCTCCTTTGCGTGTCCCAGGGAAAATTAGAATGTGCGCACTTACAGCAAAATTCCCCTGCAGTATCTCATTTTAAAGTCTTTGCTGACTTTTTCCAAAAGAATTGGGCATGCTCTTCCATAATCCCATGGCATTGTTTTAATACTGCCATGGATCGGGGGTGTAGCTTAGTGATAGAGCTTGCCGAGGATGTGCGATGCCCTGGGTTCAATCCCCAGCACTGGGGGGACAGAAAAGAAAAGAAAAAAGAAAATTCACTACCATTTAAATCATTAATTTATTTACTTATCTTGCTTGTTTCATTAAAAAATACACAGGAAGTGTTTACTGGGAGCCTGGAAATCTCATGAGCTCAATGGACGGAAAAAAAAAAAGTCACAATCCACCATCGCTGCCTTTCTGGAGAAACAGAAAGCAAAGATGTGACAAACGAAGCATGAGCAAAGTATGATAACTCTGAGGAGAAGAAAAACAGAATGAGGAGGTAGTACTAGGGCAAGACGACTTAGATGTGGGGTCTGAAGGTTAATTTTGCGTATCAACTGGATTGGGTCACAAGGGGCTTGGATATTTGGTTAAACATTACTCTAGGGGTGTGTGTAAAGGTGTTTTATGGATGAGATTAATATTTGAATTTTTAGCTTGAAAAAAAAAAGCCCAATGCAATCCATGGATAGCCTGAATAGAACATAAAGGAAGAATAAAGAATTTTCTCTCTTTCTCTCTATCTGACTCCTATGGCTAAGAAAGTAGTCTTCTAATGCTGATTGGACTAGACTACAATGATCAGGCTAGAATGGCACTGTGCACTCTCCTGGATCCCCAATTTATCCATTGCATATATTGGGTTTTAGCCTATCTACCCATAAGATGCACATACAACTCACACACACACACATGCATGTGCACACACACACACAATCTATCTATATTTTATATATATCTTAAATATATTTTGTATGTATCCTTTTTCATATATTTGTATTTATATTTTAAATATTTATCAATATACAAGTATATATATGTATATTTTGAATATATAGATAGATAATATCAATACATATTTACTTACCCATATTCTTTGTATATATTGAACATATACAATGTGGATTAGTCAATTTTGCATCGTTGTGACTAAAATATTTGATAAGAAGAATTTAGAGAAGGGAAAGTTTATTTTGGCCCTTTGATTTCAAAGACTAACTCCATGGTGGGCCAACTCCATTGCTCTGGGCCCAAGGTGAAGCAGAATATCATGATGGAAGATTACCATGCTTGGGGCATGGTAATCAGCAAGCTGAAAGAGGGACAGTAGTGGGGAGGGAAGATGAACCTTTCCAGGGCATACCCCCAGTGACCCACCTCCTCCAGTCACACCCCACTTACCCACAGTTACCACTCGATCCATTAAAACTAGAATGGAATGATCAGGTTACCATTATCATGATTGAATCATTTCACCTCTGAATATTCTTGCATTAACAAAGGCCTCTGGAGGACAACTCATATCCAAACTATAACACCATCCATATATTTGTATATTTTAAATAATCAATGTCTGTTTATGTGTATATATTGAGTGTACATATTGATATATATTTATCTCTATATCACATATAGAGAAATACATCATTTAATTATAAATATGATTAAATCAATATTAATATATGTATGTACATAGACCATACATATTTTTCTTTTTAAAGAGAGAGAGAGAGGGACAGTGAAAGAGAGAGAATCAATTTTGTTTAGTTTTTCATCTGGTTTTCGATGCTTTGACAGTTAGTTGTGCATGTGGTACTGGGATACAAACCTGGGTCTTTGCGCATGCCAGGCAAGCACTATAACCCTTGAGCCACTGCTGCAGTCCCATGTATATCTTAAATATATATCAATATCAGTTACATGTCTGTAGCTCTGTGTACATATGCACATCTTATTGGTTCTATTTCTCTGGAGAAACCTAAATACACAGGTTTAGGAAAAGTCAATTGGAAAACATGACACTTGGGCTGAACTCTGTAAAATTAGAAAAATAACACAATAAGAACCCCAAAATTACAATTCTAATAAAATGGAATATGAGAGCAAAAGCCTGAGGCTGAAAAAAAGCCGAAAAGAAGATGAATCAGAAGGGAAGCAGGAACCAGGTAAGGAAAGAGCTTGAATTCTTTCCCTAAAAGCCTTGAGAAACTGACTAACTGGCCTCCAATAAATATTTGTGTGACAAATGAGTTCATAGATAAGCAGTTATTTCCTAATGGTGAAAGCAATTTTCAAACTCTTTAAAAAATAATGGCACTATTTCTGTCCTTATGTGCTGATAGTTTTTCACTTAGAGGGTCCAGGCAGATGGGATAGAAGGGAAGATGCTGATAAGAGTTGGCTGTCATCTCAGAGCAGCAGAGGACAATGGATGTGCAGCTTCCATATCGAGTTTCCTGACATTTCTGCAGTTTGGCAGTTTTATCTGTTGTTACAGAATATATGTGCAGTAATGCAGACTACATTTACCAAATATCATGAGTAATGAATCATTTGCTTAGCAAGGAACAAGGAAGTTTCACCTCCTCCCAGGAAACCGGCTGCAGCTTGACACAAGAGCACCCTCTTCTGTGCAGTTGCAGCCCCAGCCCTCCAAGAACAGGAGCAATGGCCTCATGCAGCCCGGCTGCCATTCCCATCAGGAGGGAGTCACACTGCTAAGCCAAAGCAAGCTCTCTTTTGCCTCCACCATCGGGGTGGGGGCGGAGTGTGTAATTCAGTTTGAGTTTCCTTTGGAATGACCTAAGCGGAAAAGATGAAATAGCCAAGTTGGGACATGTTATTGAAAGGGAAAGGAAGCACTTTCCACCTAATAAAGCTAAACTTCATCCCCAATATGACAAGGATTTCCCAGGATGCTCAGGTAAATCAGTCCTAGGGATGAGAAGAAAGTGATGCCCAGAGTCCACAAGTCACAGAGATGCCCAGAAATGAAAAGGAACACACGCAGCACAGCCCTGCACCTACAGCAAATCATGGTGTGCTTTGTGTAATAGCTAAGACAAGGGAATTGGGCTCTAATGTGATTCTATGCTGGACTTTAGAGCAGAATCTCCTGTACTGTGGAACTGACTACAGTTGGGGATCTGGGACATGGTACTCACTTAAATATTTATTGAGCGAATAAAAGTATTGGCTTCCCATGTTCCAGGAGAGGGAAACATAAAGCTTTGTCAGCCCTTTATATCATAGTTTACTGGTTATTTCAAATAACTATGGCCACAATAATGCAGCATATAAAGCAGCCACAAAATCTCAGGAGAACACAAAAATGCATTTATTTAGCTTTCAGTTGTGTGCGTTGGCTACACAGTACTGTTGATCTCAGCTGGACTCACTTATGCATCTGTAGCAGACTGGGGTCAGTTGAGGGGCTGCTGATCTGGGGTGGCCTCACTAGGGTGGTTCAGCTCCACTGCCCAGCATTTTCATCTTCCTCTTGGGATGACCTGTCCATTACCAGAATGTTCTCCTCATGGCAATGGAAACAGTTCAAGAGTGCAAGTTCAAATGCAAAGATACTTTTCAAGACTGCTGCATCATGGATGTTAACATCACAATGGTTAAAGTAATTCATGGGATTCGGTTTGCCATTCATGAAGTAGGAAATTCTATTCTTTACATGGGGCTATAGGGTGAGAGGGAGTATTTTCATCATGAATCTGATCGACCACATGGAAGCTTTCTTGTAGAGTGAGAAGAGGCAGGACAAGTTAGTGTGTGTAGTGAAAAGACCTTAAGACGGAGACAGGGGCCTTGCAACTTGAATTTTCTGAGCACTAACAAATGACTTATTTTATTTAGTCCCCAAAAGGACTCTGCGAGGATGAAGAGGAGGATAAGGCTGAGGTTAGAAAGTAATGCTGAAACTTGCTAAACTACTAAACTGGGAAGTTGTGATCAGAGTTGAGCCTAGATTTGTCCTGTTACAAACCTGCAAAATTTACCACCGAGAGAGACGAAGACCATTTACCCTTGTGGAAGTGTCCCCAACTGGGCTCAGGTTTTTTTCTTTAGAACAACATAGAATCAATTCAGTCCCTTTTCAAGAAGTCCAGCGTTCATGATTTTGGAAGCAGCTCCCCCATCTGCTCTCCTCGAGGCCAAACACTTCTCTGCTTGTCTTTCTGACCCCATTTCCTGGAGTGTTCACCATCTTGAGTGCCTAAGGGTTGTGAGAATGAAGGACATAAACAGACCTGGACAAAAATACTTAGAGACGAATCTAATAAAGGAGCAGAATTTAGAGCAAAGACAGAGAGCAAAAAGATATGTATTTCACTTAAGCTAAAAAGCAAGATGAGGATTTGGGGGAAAGTAAGCATATCTAACTGGTAAATATGTCAGGTTGTGTTTATAGACACTTTGATGACCATACCTGGTTATTCATCTCAGGTTGATGTATTTTAAGAAAGAAACAGAAATAGAGTTCATCAATCAGAATAAGGAGGAAAACTCAAACCTTATCACTGTAGCTCTTCAGCTGGGGGAAAAGATTTTGGAGCAAGGTGAGTGCTCTGTGAAAATTCCCAAAGGGTGACCAGGTTAGTAGAGAAGCTGAGGTTCTAGAAACAGAACTAGTACTACAGATAGAAGTTAAAGACTTCTCTATGACTTGATCATTGGACTGTGAAATAGTAGAGCTACCAATGAGGTTCAGATTCCCTTGCAATCTTATGGATGTTTCACGGAAAGGGTAGACAATCACTTTGTAACAAAGTGGCCAGGAAGTTGAACTGAAGTTCCACAAAATCCAAAGAAATGGCTATTATTATAAATGTTGTGGTTGAACACGGTAGTTATTTTATTACATTTTGTGGTTTTGAACCTGTCATCATATCCTCAAAATAACCCTGTGAGGCAGATATACCAGATATCTTTTTCCCATCATGTATGAAGAACTGAAGGTCAGAAAGTTGCAATTTCTCCCATGCATATATAGGAAATGGAAGAATTGAGTTGAACAACCAAGAGGTGCCGGTACATTGTCCTATTATTGCAAAGGAGGAGAAAGTCAATGGTCATTTTAGATATTACTAGAGGAAGGTATGGCATATTTTAGTAAGGTCAGTCAGGACATTCCCTTTGGAAGGTTCAGGATCATTCCTCCCTTTAATCTAGTAGGAATATAACCAAGGGCTACCTTCAGTAAGCCAGAGAACTTTCTTATATGACCCTACTCTTCGCAAGAGTGCTGCTTTAAATCTTCCCTGAGGCATCACAAGAAATGAATTTCCTTGTGAATAAGTACAACTCAAAGCACAGAATATGACAACGTATTCTTTGTTGCATTTTAAAATAGGACCTTGATATGCTTCACTCAGTTTCCCCCTGTTCTCACTACTAAGAGCAACACATCCCTGGTTCTTTGTATGCTTCACATCTTCTTCTTCTCTTTAAACTGAACAGAAACATTTACAAAGATTTATTCCCTCACTCTTCTTCCCTCCACACAATTTTCCCCACAGCACACCATAGGACTGGATGAAGGGCAAGCAGAAAAAGGACTAATTCACTTTCTGCCCCATCAGCCTCCTAACAGCCTTATACCCAACCTAATCCCCCTTTCTGAAGTGGACTGCTCTTCACTGTGTCCTCCCTCCCTGTCCCTGGTGACCTACAGCACTCTAAATCCAGGACTCTAAGGCTCATTCTGGACACTTCTGCTCAGGTAATTTTTCAACTCCCTATCAGTGTTTAACAGCCTTGACTTCCCTGCCTGAAAGAAGACTATTTAAAATGACAAATCTGGTGTTGATTGATTACCACCTAGGTGAAAACAATAAACAACACTGACACTGATATTTGGTTCTCTCTCCCACACCCTGCTCTGCCTCCCACACCTGTGGAGAAGCCCACAGGAGAGGCAGTGACAGCTAGTGTAGGGAGTCCCCTCAGCCTTGCCTTCCTGTTTGGGTCCCCTCACCATGTTCTCAACCTCCAGACCCCAGCTCTCTCCTGAGATAGAATATGGGATCCCCTTCCCCTGCAAGGCTGCTACAGGTTAGACTGCCTAGGGCTCTCTCTCACCTCCTCTCATCTCCTCCAAGGGCAACACAGTAGGTAGTTGTTACCCTCTGCATTTCACAGATCATGAAATCAAGGTCCCTTGTGGTTAAGGGATTAACCCGTGGTCACATAGCAGCTAGACAGACTATTAATTAAACTATGTCACTTGAAAGGACCAATAATTCTTTGCTCCCTAAAAACATTTCTTAGTAGTTGAAATACTGAAACAGCAGGGACTAGCAAACATTTATTGAATATGGATTGTGTGCAATGTGGCTGACAGGGCTGGAAGAGGAGTGAGGGAGATGGTGGAAGCGGGGCCTCCCTCCAGAAAGGAGCTCAGCCACTCACGAGGCAGTGGTCTCATAATTCTCTGGATCCCAGGAGCATTCCCTGGCCTGATATGTCTGGCACTGCGGACCAGAAGGCACCCAGTGTCCCAGGTGAGGGAGTGTGTAACCTCTTAGCTTTTTACATCATTCTTTCATTTCCTCAGTTAGACCCTCTCGACCTCATTCTCTGATTGTTTCCATTTCATTTCTCTTTCTACCTTAGCAGAATCCCCACCTGATGATGTATAGGATGCCCCATTCCTTTTTTTATTGGATAATGAGTAGTCTTCATTAATATACATATAAATTATGCAAAGTCAGATCTCAGCACAAAAGTCCTTCCCACAGGTTGCCTACGACAAAGAAATTTACCTCACCGCTCTCAGTCTTTTTAATACCGTGGCCCTGCTTATTTTCTTTACAACACTTAGCCCTCTGGAATTATCTTATTGGGATTTGTTTTTGGTTAATTGTCTGGTTTTCCCTCTATAGGGACTGACCTTAGTCCCTTAGTCCCTGCTTAGAATAACAGTTGGAACATAGGAGATCAAGAAATATTCATAAAGTGAGTGAATAAACAACTGTTATTACTCCATTAACTGATTAATTACCTTCTATCACCTTTTTAATTATTGGTTCTTCTTAGTCATACATAACATTAGGATTCTTTATGGCATAATTATAAAAGCATGGAATCTAATTTGCTCTAATTTAGTCCTCAGTAATTCCCCTTTCCCTCTCCTCCTTCCTTCCCTCATTCCCTTCTCCCTACTCTACTGATCTTTCTACTATTAGTCTTTTTTAATTAGTGCCTTGTGGATGTACATAAAGGTGAGATTCACTGTGGTATATTCATATATGTACACAGGAAAGTTAGGGCAGATTCATTCCACTGTTCTTCCCTTATCCCATCCCTCTTCCCTCCCCTTCTTCTGCACCACTAATCTTTCTTAGTCAACAAATATATGGGGAAATGTTCAACATCTCCAGCATTTAGGGAAGTGAAAACCAAAGCTGCATTGAGATCTCATTTCATTCCAGTCAGAATAGCAATTTTTAAGAATACAAATATTCATAATTGTTGGCAAGGATGTGAAGGGAAAGAGGTATACTCTTACACTGCTGGTGGGACTGCAGATTACTACAATCACTCTGGAAAGCAATAAGGAGATTACTGAAAAAACTAGGGATAGGACCACCAGCTACCCCACTCCTCATTATAAATCTAGATGATCTGAAATCAACACACTGTAGGGATACAGCCACAACAATGTTTACAGCGTCACAATTCACAATAGCCAACATATTGAACCAAGTTAGGTGCCCTTTATCAGATGAATGGATAAAGAAAAGTTGGTGTATACATATACACATATTTATACATATATATATGTACACCAATATATATACACACACATACATACACATACACACATACACAATGGAGTATTACTCAGCCATAAAGAAGAGTGAAATTATGTCTTTTGGCTGTAAATGGATGGAACTGGAGAACATTACATTAAGTGAAATAAACCAGATGAGGATGGCAAAGGTTGAATGTTTTCTCTAATATGTTGAAGCTAGACCAAAATAAGGGAAAAATAAAAAAAGGGAGAGGATACCTTCTACCATCTTACCAATTCTGTTTATCCAAAAATCAATTAAGTCTGGTGAGGCTTTTTAAGGATTATAGACAATATGTGTAAACTAGGGCCAGACACATAGAACATACAAAATAAAAGCTGGCCATTATACATACAGTTGAAAAAGCTCCTCTTGCCTGGCGTTGCTGTAGGTTGTCATAATATTTTAGGATAAGGCATTGCCCACATGTTGTAGTGATGCTGGTGTAAGCAAACCTATTGTGCTGCCAGTCATATAATAGCATACATAGACATACAATTACATGCAGTGCAAAATACTTAATAGTGATCATAAATAACAGTGTCACTGGTTCCTGCATTTACCATACTACAGTTTTTAGTATACTCCTTCTCCTTTTGGAAGATGTTTGCAATAAAACAAGGTGCCACGATGCTTGCAGCAGCCTCTTACATTTCTTATTTGCTGCATCTCTTGATTACATTATTTGTCCTTATGCTTGATTTGGTCTTCTGTTGCTTGATGATCATGGCTCTAGGAGCAATAGTTAGTTCCACCCAAGGCCTATGTATGGAATCGGTTATACCACCTTGGTTTGTGGAGATGCATTCTGTTATGTTCACACTACAACAAAATAACCCAACAAAACCATTTTCTGAATGCATCCCTGTCGCTAAGTGACACATGACAGTAACTATTTAAGAAGCAAGGGATAATTTTGTCATCCTAAGACCTTGCTGCTATTCTGAATACCATTAAATGTGATTAGTAAATAAGTTACTTATTGATGAAAAGCCACTATACTATGGGCTGAGATGAGACATCCATATAATTGGAAGCTACTCTGGGAATGAATAGCCTACTTCTGCTAAAACTCATATGAAAGTTAAATAGCAATAAGTATTGAGTAATTGAAGAAACTTTTGCTTATAAAACAGTTATTACATAATTGTTATAGCATTTATGGACTCTAATTATACGGAAGCAATTTGTATGTTGCTCTCCATTAATTCTCACAGGATCCTATGTACTACTAGAATCTCATGCATATAGATGATGAAAATAATTTGGGGAGGTGAGGTCAGTTGATGGGTCACAGAGACAGAAAAGTGGATTCAAACCCTAAATCCATTTACTAAAACAGCTTACACTTTTGCTACCATGCGATTCTAGCATAATAAATTGATAATTTGTGTGGTGTTCATAATTTTGAACAAACTGAACAAAGTATAAAAGATCTGGTGCTAAATTTTCAAGTTCAGAGGTAACAAACTTTGAGCCTTCTGGGATACATTATTTTAGAAGACTGAGCAAAGCCTGAGCAGGAAAGGAACTCTACAAAGATCATCCCAGGAGTGCCTTGGAATTGTGCCTCAAGGTGAAGGTGGAAGATTGCACCTGCCGTGGGCTCAACTGCAGTTCTCTTGTTAGGTCTATGCCGGTACTGATTTTTCTCCAGAGCAATGAAAGTTGATTGCATAGTTTAGAGCTGTAATATAAAAACATGAGAGCTCATTGCTAAATGAGTTCATGAAGTTAGGCTTCCATGTGCTTCAGTGGGTGTGCACATTTTCTCTTACTTGCATAAGGCCTGACATAAAGGCACAATCCCTTCACCTGGGAACCACATACAGATGGTCTTGAACTTCAGACTTTATGAACTTGGCTCTCAGCTTTTCCTGACAGTAGGATTTAAAGATATTTCCTACAACAACAACAACAACACAAAGAAAAAACTTATTCTAAGCTCCCTTTGAAAACCAGGGTGGAGCAGAGGGGAGATCCGAATACCTTATCGAGTTTAGAAACTGCCTGAAATTCCAATGTCACATGGCAGGGGCTACATTTGTTTGTTGGAAGTAATTTGCTTATACAGATGTAGCAAATTCCTTTTCCTTATGACAGAAACTAAAGCACTTCTGAAAGGGCCAGTGGTTTTTGTAGAGTTGATTAAATTATTTTTACCCTTTTGACGTGTAGTAGCAACTCACAAATGTTGAACCAATTTGACTTTCTTCACAAAGAAACAATGAATAGGAAAACAGATTCAGAGAATCAGTAAATAGGAAGAAATTACTGGATAAGCTGATTTTTGATTATCAAATAGTTGATGTTGGAGTGACTCAGTATCATCTATGGCATCAGATAATGCCGAGGACAGTTCCTCACACCCATTGGTGAGAAGTATCCAGAAGGGGGATGTATGTGTGGGTGGAGTAAGTGGATGAAGACTGAGAATACAGGAAAACTCCTTGGAAAAGGTTTTTGGCAAATCAAGAATTGACATGCTCAGCTCTGTTTAAACAGCGTCAGGAATTTGAGCAAGAAGCTAAATTAAAATCACCTTCTCATTGGTATAGTCAATGGAACTGATTCTCATTAAGAATGACTTTGGTGAGGAGTAACATGGTAATATAACTTAGAAAATGAATTATGTTCTTTTCAATGCCAATACTGCCCCCCATCTACCTGTCAAAAGCTGAAAATCTGCTGCTATTAGATGTTAAATCATCTTCTGAACTGTAGTATCACTATTTAGTTAGACTGAAGATGTGTAAGTAATTTCCTACCTCAGAGGTACTCAGAATTCAACACAGTACACTTCCCTTAAAGTTGGGGGGTAATGGAACCCACAAGGTGGTGATTACATGGGAAGAAACCTCCAGGGTCAAGGACCGCTCAAATGCACCTTCCCCATGTGACATCCTCCCCCCACTTTACTCCATGTTACTCACTATTTAGAAACTATTACTCCCTAAGAGGACATAACAAACTTAAAATGACCTTTGGCATAATGTAGAAATAAATAAATAAATAGACACTAAAAATGTGTACATTTAGCCAATCAAAACAAGTATTTCCCAAACAGTAATCCCAAAAAGGATTACTGTGCAACAGGGCACTTCCTCAATGCTTGTGAATACAAAAACTGCACCTCTGACAGATTTTTTGACAGATGTTACCATTTACTAGGTGTCCCTGAACACCAGCAGCTGGTAGCACAACAGAAAACCGAAACCCTGCTGTCCCCCAACCTCTCTTTGGAACTCATGACACCCTAATTTGTTTTATTACTACAAAGAAGAATGATCTCTTTCACTGGAAGTAAAGACATAATATTTATTTTCTTTCTTTTTTTTTTAAGAGAGGGAGAGAGAAAGAGAGAGAGAGAAAGTATCAATTTTATCTACTTTTTCATCTGGCTTTTATTTCTCCGACATTTAGTTGAGTGTGTGGAGCTGGGGTTTGAATTTGGCTTCTCACGCATGCCAGGCAAGCACTTGAACCACTGAGTCGCAACTCCAGCCCCATAACATTTGATTTTTAATGTAAATTTGGACAGCACCAGTCCATTTCTTACTGAGTCTTTGTCATCACTACAGAAAAATATTAGGTGTCTTTCCACGGAAAAAAATGTGTTTGTGCTTGTGCTTCAGAATCAGAAATGGGGTTCTGTAGAATAGCATTCAAGTACCCCTTTTACTCTCATTCAGGACCAGAGACTAGAATCAACCAGTTCTCCAATATTCAGTGTGATGCAGCAAGTAAGTTCCCATCAAAGTTCAAAGATCTCTGATCCTAGTTGAGAAGAAGAGGCCTTGGGAAGAAGTAGTCATTTATGTCAGTCAGTCCACTTTCTGCAGGTGTCTGAGGGACTTGAGAGTGTTTTAGTTTATTTTTTAATGAGAAGGTTGATATATTGTTTTTTCAGCATTATAGATGCAGTTTTAATCATACATATTGAATTTGGGGAAGGGGTTGGAGTCTTCTTTCCTCGCCATTTCTTTATGGTATCAGCAATCTTCTGTACCAATTTTATTAATAAATGGAATCCATTTGCATTATCTGTTGGATTTCCAGTGACTTCTCCAGGCCACCTGATGAGTAATGTACTAAACATAGTAGATTTATTTCAAAGTGCTCAAATCTCTCCATAGATCACATACTCTAAGCCATGTGTGCAAAGAAGCCTGCCACAGCCATTATAGCAGCCACCTTCAAGAATAATGACAAAATACAAAGAAGTAAGCTGATCTGGGGCCCAGATCTAAAAAGCATTAGCTCAACAAATACATCGAATGCATTCAGTCAATAAATATATTATATTAAATACCTATTCTATAGGATTTTCCTTCTCAAGAAACAACACAGCTTCCCCAGCACATATACCTTCCCCCCAAAATAAAAATACTGCTCTATGGAAGCCAGTCAGATCAGAAAAAGATGGAAAGTAAGCAATACATAGAAAACACAAGTTAGCTACATGGTATATTGAAGTAAAATAGAATTTAATAATAAAAAAGAAAAAATCAAATAAGCAGAAGCAGCAATATGTGAGGGGTAAGCTTTAATTTTAAAAAGGGTACAGGGTGATATTTGAGTAAGCCCTTGGAGGACACAAGGGAGTTCACCATGTGGAAGACTGGGGCATAACTTTGTAGACTGAGGGGACCACTCAATGCAAAGGCCTTAGGGGTCAGAAAGTGGAAAACTACTTATGGGACTTCAGTGAATGAGGGGGAACGACAATAAACAAGATGTCAAAGACCTCAGGATGGCCAGACTCCATTGGGCACTTTGGACCAACATAAGGACTTAATTTTACACAAGCGAAATGGGAATTTGACAAATGTTTTGATCACAGTAATGACATCATCAGACTTATGAGACTCTGGTTAGTGTGGAGACTGGATTACAGAGGGACAAGGGAATCAGCAAAGAGATGTGTGCAGCAATCAATCAGATGAGAGATGTTGATGGTTTGGAATCCGACGGTAGGACATGAGCGAAGAGACACATAAAGCATGATACTGAGATTGTTAATATGAAACGCTAGAGGGGAAGACTGCAGAAAAACAAGTGTAGAGGAAAGATACCGAGTTCTCTCTGATATTCTGAGTTTGAGAGGTCCATTAGACACCTGTGGAAATGGTGGAAGGAACCCTGGATACTGGAATCTAGAGCAAAGGAGGGAAGTCTGGAATTGTGATACAAAGTTAGGAGTTATCAGGGTACAAAATTATTAAAACATGAGTGAATTAAATCACCAAATAAGTGAAGGATGAAAAGAAGGAGTTCTAAGGGTTGACCCCATAGGATCTGAACATGAAGAGGGGAAGGAAACAAGGGGAGATGAGCATAGGATTCTGAGAAGTGTTTGAGGGTAGGAAGAAAGCCAAGGGTGTGTTACTGTGGAAGCAGAGAAAGTATTTGAAAAGTTACATGTAATTAATCATCTCCATAACTTTAATTGGCTAAGTTCAGATGAGATCAATAAGTGACCCTTGAACTTGGAAAAAACAAGTCTATAGGTGAGTTAGCCAAAAATATTCTTTCCTTTCTGTGGAAAGAAATGTAGCCAATACAATTAACAAGAGAGTCTAGTCTTCACACATGCAAGTATCTCAAACCAAATAACGTAAGTGGGACCACAGAGTAGAAGGGAGTGGGGCAGCCAGAAGAAGGGGTAACCCATAGAGGGGTTTTGCTGCATTGGGGAGCTCAGTTCAGGAGTGGCTGCTTTAAGATGGAAAGAGAGAAGAGAGGACAGAATTTCTGTATCATTGTCCTTCTTCGAGCTGACAGAATTACCTCTAAATAAAAGTAAAAGAGTTTTTCTCTTTTTTTCTTTTAAGCCTTCAAATCCTTCGTATCTCGGAAGTAGGCTTTTCTCCAGACTTCAGGAGAATTTTGTTTGTAGCACTCATTCAGCATTTGTAATGCAATGTTTTGCTTCAGGTGTATGTGTAAATATTCAAATTTCCCTGTGAGATTCAAAGTCCATGAAAAATAAGGACAGTGGAATATAAAGTGTTAAACCCAGCGGCCTCTTATCTAACGAATATATATGTGTGAGTGTGCAAATGTGTGGAAGGAAGGAAAGAAGACATTTCTATAAAGATAACAGTAATCATTATTTTGTCAATAATAGAAACAAAATCTGCCAAAGGGGCTTGTACATGCAAACATTAATTTTATCTGTGTAAAATTTCTGACCTTTGCTGAAGGTGAAGTGTTTTGAAGGTCTTACTTTTCTTTTCTTTTATTGCACTTCTCTCAAGGGAATATTGAGATAGATAAGAGCTTTCTATCACCTTGTATTTCAAGTTGATTATTTAGACAGTTACTGTATGGAGGTGGAATGGAGTGGGGGAGAAGAAAGTGGTATGAAAGAAACTCTCAAAGGAATTGATACCAGAAACTGTATTAGAAGACCTGAAACCATTTCACTTTTCAGTAATAGTCTTCTTTCTTCATAATCACAAACTAAACGTCAGTGGGAAAGCAGGATAAGGAGATTCACTTGGGTTTTAGAGCGAGTATTTGGAGACTGTTGCTTGTGGGTCATTAGTAACGCCTCTTGTGCAAGCACAAGTAAGTGAGTAGTTACCATTTGTTGAGCATTTATTATGTGCCAAACCATTGTATGAGTGCTTTTTAATATGTATAACATATTTAATCATAGCCACAAGTATATGAATTAGTAACTATTTATTATCATTCTGTGTTACTGGTCCTAAAAATAAGGCATAAAGAGATTACACAATTTGTCTAAAGTGATAAGACTTATTAAAATGCAATCAGTCCCAGTTTGGCCACTTGCTGTAGACAACCTGACAATTTCCAGTAGGCTGATTTTTCCAAGAACAGTCAAAAGCATGTCAAGAGCAAACCTGAGCATTTGATCCAAACGAGCCATTCTCACTGTCCAAACCAAGCCCTGCTAGTATTTCAGCAAAGGGAAGAGATTTGAAGAAAATAAGCAATAGAGTTTTTAAAAATTAAATAAATAAGGTAGGGAAAAAGAAAATTGTTTCATGAAGGTACGTGAGGGGGAAGAAACATTTTCACACTGGCATTGTGGGCGATTACAGAGTCGGGAGCCTGTGGAAGATGCTATGTGCACACTCAACACCCACCCATGATTTCAAAGGTGTTAGGTCACTTGGTTTGAGGGACTTGCAACCACTCTACTTAGGCTGTTTGGTTAATTGTGTTTCCCAGGTGTCTTCAAGAAGGCTTCTTTGACAATGTGATGAAATGTGATGACCTCCCCCCAATCTTAATCCCATAACTTTGTTCAGGAAATGTTGCTTTCTAAGTTAACCAGGCCTGATTCCCACGACACAAAGTGTATGGGGGCAAGATCTGACACAACTGAATTGTGTGTCATGGAGTCCCCGCAGGAAAGGAATCCATTATCAGCAGAATGGTAAAGAGAAAGTGTGCTGGGTAAAGGAAAAGTTATAAGTATCTTATTGCCTGTTACATCTAATAACCCAGATATGAAGAGGTGAAAGTCCAAACTAAGATGGGGCAGTCAAAACGTGGGGAAAAGGTCAAGTGTACACACCAATAGTCCCAGATAGTTAGGAGGCTGAGGCAAGAGGACAACAAGTATGTGACCAGCCTGTGCAAATAAAGTGAGATCCTGCATCAAAAACAAAGGGCTAGGGATGCTCCTCGAAGATCAAGCATCCCTAAAGTCGACTCACTGTACCCTCCCTGCAAAAGAAAAGAAAGGAAAACAACACCCTAGTCATTAAGGAAATGCAAATATGTACAATGATATACTACCCCTATACATCCACTAGGATTCTAAAATATAAATGGTTGATAAAAGCAGGCGTTGGTCCGAATTTGGAGAAACTAGAAATTCATAGATGGTTAACAAGAATGTAAAATGGTACAACTACTACAGAAAAGGTTGGCCGTTTTTTAGAAAGTTAAATATATGCTTACCATGTGACCTAGCAATTCCACTCTTATGTATCTACCAAGAGAAATGAAAATGTATATTTATGTAAAGACCTGACCTGTACACACATACGAATAACAGCATTGTTTGAAATAGCTCCTAACCAAAATGCCCATCATCTGACACAGGAATAAACAAAATGTAGAGGAACCATACAATGGAATGCTAACTCAGCAACAGAAAGGAACCAAGTACTCATACACACTGCCACATGAATAAACCTTAAAAACATCATAAATCCAAATGCAAAAGATCACATGATCCTATTTATAGGAAAGGCCCAGAAAAAGCAATCCAGAGAAATAGAAAGGACATTGATGATTGCCAGACACTCATTAAATGAGGAGTGAGCACAGATGAGCCCAGGGGAAATTTTAAGGGGTTATAGAAGCATTTAAACCTGGATTATAGTAATTATTGTGTAAATGTAAGATCTTAATAAGACTCATCAAATCATACACTTAACATGGGCAGGTTTCATTCAGTTAAATTATATCTTTAAAAAGCTATTTTTTAAATAGTGCTGGTGGGGTATCAGATAAAAAGATGGATTCGAGAGAAGTTGGGAAGAAGAATACAGGATATTCAAGACCCTAAGCCTGATTAGCTATTAGGGAGGAATGAGAAGAAATAGCTTAGGATAACTCCCAGGTTTTTTGATGGGGAAATCTATGGTAACAGCATAACAAATACAAGAAAGATAATAAGTTAGTGCGCTAAGAAATATCAGCTGAACTAAGACTGTATGCCCCCTTTCATTTTCTAAGTAAAGCAACTCCTTTTTCTAGTCCCTTAAAAGGTTAGGGCTGAGAGATTTCATGGCCTATTTTCCTTCCCTTTCACCAGTCTTAGTCTTTAAAAAGAAACACTTCTAGAATGTCTGAGAGAGAGAGAACTAAGAGCATATGAAATCCCAGACAAGGATACTCCAGTCAGTGTGAGATTTTATTTTAGGAGCACAGGGGCTATGATACCTTTAGAAGCCTTGGCCTATTAGGGATAAAATAAACCTCTTCCTTTTTTAGCCTCCTCCCTCAAGTAACTGAAACTCCATCTCACCATTACATGAGTCAACTAGCACAATATCTTGAGGAGGAAAATGTCCACTTACGCACCAGTTAATCCTAGCCATTTCTAGCAATGAGTTACTTTGGGCAAACTTCGACTTTCCCATGTTTTAAGAAGATCAGCTTTCTAAAAGAGCATCTTTCTGAGTTTGGGGGATTTTGTTATTTTTTTAAACAAATAAATAAACAAACAAAAAGCCAAAATAAAACCTCAATACCTGTCTGCTTTCTCAGAAGCTTCTCTGAGTTAATTTTGCAGAAGCCTGTGAGCAAAGGTATGTGACCACAGAGCTTGCTGGATTCATGTCTCTAGCAATACAATGAAAATAAACTTAGCTGGGAAGTTTTGATAGACAATTATTTAGCATCTGTTACAAATAAGTAAATAACCTATGCCCACAGTTTCAGAAAATAATGAAATGGGTTATATAGAATATATTTTCATATTCATATTACATATCACACAGAAACACTATATATTGGCTCTTTTATCATTAGCTTGCTTCATGCAATCATTAGAAATGATATATCACTTTATTTTGAAATTTATTTTATTTTCTGACCAGAAACTAGGGCTTATAAGAAGAAAAAAGCTCTCAATCTATTACTAGAAGTTATAAAATGTTCTGTTTGTTTCATCCAGACTTATTTTTGAACAAAGACACAGCTTCCTGTCCAAGTAGAACTACCCATTAATTCAGGTATTAATTCTGAATGAAACAGAAATAATACCTGTTTCATTCTTGGGATGCAATGAAACAGGTTATAGTCAGCAGTAACTACCTATTTTGCCCTTGGCTGAAAGGGTCTAGAGTCTCCTCTTCACACAACCAAGGAATATCAGGTCTAGAAGGAGAGCGAAGCAGCTTATGCTTTTTACGTACATGACTAAATTTTGAACGGAACCATTTCTTAGAAATCCAGCAACTGCAACCTTCTTAACAATTCCTTCCAGGCTCTCTGGAAGCCAAGTCACCAGGTCTTGAATAAAATCCTACCACCTTCACCTCTTTTCTTAGCAAGAGGCCAAGGACTCAAGGGACAGCTGTGATAAAGAACACTGGCATCTTCCTAAAGAGTTTGTGAATTGTTTTCATATATATATTGGCCTTTCTGATAAATATTTAAAAAGGAAATGGTTCTCCAGTCCCCCCTCCACTTCTCCTTTTAGGCATCTGGGCATAAGTCACAATCCTTTTTAGCTCCTCAAATATCCAAGTCTATGCTAGTTTAATAAGCACGTCTTGAAAGAAAATAGAATCCTATAGATTAGGGGGAAAATACAGACAAAAATATCTCCAAATGTCATCTTTCTCAGATAGTAGAAAGACCAGAAATATTTCCTAAATATTTAACAGGAAAACTCAAAGTAAAGGTTCTCACCTTTGGTTTACAGGTAATGAGGTCACAGATGTGCTTTTCCTTAAGAAAATTCAATGCATATGAAACTTTAATTCAACAGTAGTTGTTCGAATTACAAAAATGATTCTTTTCTTTACATGGAAAACTTGTAATACACATTTGTAATAAGGGATGCTTGAGAGAGAGCTGGTCCAATTCAAAGGAGGGCAGAGAAGGTCATAGCTAAAATAATTAGGAGAATAAATATCACTGCTCACTGGCGATAAGTCTGAAGTCAAGATAAATTGACTCTGAAATTAGACCACAAACAATTAGGAAAATTTTTTGATTAATAAAAATTGGATTTGCTGTAGCTGTTTTAGAAAATGAGGCACATCCAAAACTTCTTCCTTTTTGTAACATAATCTACTTCGATGCCTGTTGCTTCTCCCCAAACAACTGTGAATAGCTTGGTCCCAGGGAAAAGCGATACTGTATTTCTCGTTTGTGTGGTGGGACTGGTTGCCTAGCATTGCAGTAAATTTTACTCAACAGTTGGCAGAAGGATCAGACAAGCTGGGATAAATGAATTAAGCGATCATATAATACTGAAGGGCATATTAAGGAAGAATGTCCAAATTATAGCACTTGATACTCCCTTCTCACAGTCCCACTTCCCCCAGTATAATGCTTTGGCTGAGCAGGCTGTAATTTGATATTAAACAAGGTTCTTATTAAGTAGATACAATGAAATAATGCTGAATTTTTGTTGCATTAGTGGAGTTAAATGCATTTTATTAGCACTCATTAGAAGGAGGGAAAACTTAGAGCTAAGGATTCATTAGCCAAAAGCAGCCCCCTGTGAGGCAGAGCGATTAAACAGTTTGGGGCCAAAGACTGGGAAGCAGGCCACACACAGCAGATTTTGAAAGTGTGTACTCTCTCCTCTATGACTAAAACGTCTGAGAACAATTTGGGGAAGAAATGTTAGGTCCAACTGCAGGTCAGCTGCAAATATGTGCTCCTTTCCAGAGCTGTTAATTTGACAAAAGGCAGAAGCCCCAGAAAGAAAGCACAATTATGATTTATGTTTTAGATTTAAAAGGAAGTCGTTTACTTTCGGGACTTGGAATAAAAGAAAACTGCTACCAGCTACCCAATTTTAAAGGATGTATCATGAAAATTGCTTTTATTCTATTTTGGCTGTAAGGGGGGCGGGTAAAAACACATATGGTAGAAACATTTATACATATAATGTACTTTATTACGCTTCTTGTCAGGAATATCTACCACGTAAGAAGAAAATCTTCACAACTTAGGCAATCTAGCAGTCTGAGTCAATCATGGCCTCGGTTTCTATTTTAAATTGCAGAGCCTCTTCAAGGGCTCAACAGCAGCAGTTTATATTTTCCTTTTCTATCGTTAACACTTGATACACACAGGGAAGATGGCTGGGACCTTGGGTTGTTAAGTGAGAAGTTGGCATATGCACACATCCACACACACACGTCCACACAAAACCCATTGCTCTGAATTTAAATGCTCCATACAAAGTAAAATAAATGATATTTTGAACAGCTGCCCTTGTTTAATTAAAATTAATAAATATAATTTTGAGTTAAAGGATTGTAATAAGTTTTAAACAACCCAGGAATTTCAGAATTTGAGAGTTTGTGATATAATCTTATGCAGTGGCCAGTTTTGTGAGATGTGTCCAGCTACTGATCTATAATTAACTACTGTTATGTCTTGCTGTGGTTTGAATGAGTGCCTCCTAGAGGTCCAAGTGTGAAAGACTTGGTTTCCATGATGCCACTATTGGGAAGTCGCAGACACTTTTGGAGGTGGGCCTTAGTCGGAGGTCCCTGTGTAGTTGGGGGCATGCTCTCAAAGGGGACTGGGACCCTAGTAACTTCCTATTTTTTTTCTTTTGCTGCCTGGCGCATGGTGTAAGCAATTTGTTCCACTATGTGCTCTCACCCTAATGTACCAGGCTTTCCAGAGGTCCAAAGTAACTAAGCCAAATGGTCTTGGATTAGAACCTCCAGAACTGTGAGTCAAAGTAAACCTTTTCTCTTTATAAGTTAATGCCTTGGGTATTTCATGATAGTAATGGGAAGCTGACTAAAACATTTATACTCACAATTTTTTTTCTCTTGAATTACAGCTTCCCCCATTCTATTATCTGCTGGAGTTCTATCACTATCTATTCTACAAACCTACTTTGCTCCAAATCATCAACTTCCCCAGGGTCCTGTTATTCTCCTCAAATATAATGAAGATAATTCAACCAGTGTTTTTCTCAGTCATCCATGTTTAAAGTCTGTGCATCATTTTCTACCTCCCTCTTACAGGCAATCAGCTAACTACAACTCTGGATTCAACCTCCGCAACGCACATGCATTCATCTCCTCCCTTACAGTTTTACAAGTCAAATCTTCATCAGTTGTTGTTTGGACTACAGCTACAGACTTAACAATGGCGAGGCTCTTCCATAGCCACCTTGTACACAAGCACCAAGTTAACATTCCACGGTCACAACCCCAAATGAGCAGTTTTTCTTGCCTCAAAACTTCAGTGGGTCACTCCTGTACCAATCTGAAATGAGCTTGAGATGACCTATCAGAACTGTAGTGTTCAAATAAGATAGTCTATCAAACCCTCTGCTCAGGAGCTCTTACATAGTCAGTGCTCAGTAAAAGGAGTTCTTACACTCTGCTGTCCACACCCCATTCTTGGCCAAGCTGAATTGTTTATTGCATTCCACACATAGCACCCATGATTCAATTTTCTTTGCCTGTTTTCAATTCTGACCTGGAGTACAGTGCACTCATCTATCCAAATTCAGTTTCAATTGATCCTCTGGGTTCCAACTCTAGATAAGCCTTCCCATATTCTCCTGCACATAAAATTTATCTTCCCTACTGTCCACAGCCACAGTCTTTCAGTTGCAATTCTTGCCATTTTCTTATCGGTTTGCTAAATGCTGAAAACAAAGACAGGTTGGACATCTGATTTATCTTTATATCATTCTCTCATAATGACTTTTTCAGGTCTCATAACTACCTTACAGGGTTCTGCACAACTCAGAGAATCTGTGCTCGCCTTTCTGTTCCAAGCCTAACCTGTGACATTTATGTCTATGCAGAGATGAAGTGCAGCAGGATGGGAATGTTTGTGTTTGATAGAGCAGCAGCGAATGTTCAGACAAGCAACATGCCCGAGGCAGGGTGCATTTCCTTCCTTTTTTTTTTTTTTATCAACTTCTTTTAGCAGTTCAACATAAATAGACAAGACTTCCTTCAAATATTATAGAGTGTGTATGTTGGTAACAAACTTCTACTCTTTTTTATTAAATCAAGCTAATACTATTTTATGTGTACTTTTTCCCCCTATTTATTCTTTTTTTTTTTTGGCATGGGAATTTACTAGTCATGTCTTCTGTGTGCATTAACTACAACTCTAGCACCTAATACATTACTTTCCTTATAAATGTATTCAGATCATGTTCACCAAGTAAGAAAAATTACTAGGAAATGTTCCAGTTACAATCCTTGATTCTATAAGACTGCTTTCAGTTATTTAGTTTAAGAAAACTGAATTCAGGGAAGGTGAAGGAATGGAAGAGGGGAGGAAGTGCAGAGTGAAAGTGATCAACTATGCTATGTGCATGTATGAATATATAACAGTGAGTTCCACTTTTATGTGGAAACTCATAATAATGCACCAATTTAAAACAATAAAAATAGAAAACTATGAATGATTTATACTTAAAAGGTAAAAAGTAATAAATTGGAATTGCAGCAATGAGAATGGTTAAATAGACTCTAATCTTAGTCATACTGTTAAAGTAAAAGTAACACAGAATCTAAACTTCCTGAATGGGTACTACATCAGATGCTCTGCCACTGGTATTTGAATTTTCAAAGTATCAGCAACAAGTATACCCATTATTCAAATAAGAACAATGAACATTAGAAAGTATAAATAATTTGAGAAGAAAATACAACTAATGAAGATGTGGCTAATAGGATGGTAATTGAGACTATTCAATGACCTGAGTAACTGGATAGTGTTATATCAAAAAGAAAGCAAATAAAACAACTTATGGCCTCACAAATATGCAGAATGTAAAGGAAAAAAGAAAACTAGACAGATACATTCCAAAATATCACAGGTGCTTATCTCTGAGTGAAGGGACTGTAACTACTTTATTTTGGTTATTATAATTTTTATTAAAATTATTACTATGTGAGTCATTGTGTTTTAAATGTGTTTGAGGATTGTATTTTTGCAATGACGAAATAAATAAGAACAGTTTATGTGTGTATAGTCAATATGCATATGCATGTGTTTTTAATTAAAGAAGAAAAAAGAAGGGTTGACATCGTTTTGTGCTCCTGAATCATTCCAGCTTCTGATTCTAAGGGTAAAATGGTCAAAACTGTTCTAAGCCTCAGGCTATTTTCAGCAAGTCCCAGGCTCTGCTGGTGCCTGTGCCATCCCATGACTTTCTGTACAGCAGTATCCAGCCAGGGCACTGACCCTCCCGTCACCTCTGCCTTTGGCATAATGCAAAGGCTCCCAGAGCTGATGTAAGGAGCTTTGGCAGCTCCTTCCAGGCATCTGACAGGCCCTCAAACATCCCCCAGCATCTCAGGGCCCCTTCAGCTGTTGCCCCTGGCGAGGCCTGGTTTCCTGGCCTGTGTCCCTTATACCATACTCAGTAACACTGAATCCAGCAGTTACCAAGTTAGACAGCTTAGGACTTCTTCCAAGTGTCGGCCCAGTGACAATCAGAAGAAAAAAAAAAAAAAAAAAAGCTTGAGGTATAATCTTTCAGGGAGGAGTGAAGGTTGCTGTGCCACTTTGAGCAGCCCACAAACTACCAAGAACAAATCCTAGTGGCTATTGAAAATTGAGACAGGCACCTTGTTCTTTTATGTGTTTGTTATAATGCTAAAATTTTAACATAATGTTATGATTTTGATACAAAATGTTTCCCCAAAAGCTTATGTGTTGCAAGCATGATTCCTGATGCAGGAATGTTCAGAGGTGATTGGATTATGAGAGCTGCAACCTCATCAGTGGGCTAGTCATTTGAATGGACCACTGGGTGGTAACTAGGTGCTGGGGGCATGAGTGGAGGAAACAGGCCATTGGGGATGTGCCCTTGGCGATTACGTCTTGTTTCTGGCTCCTCATTTGCTCTTTCTGGTTCCCAGCTGCCATGGACTGAGCAGTTTTCCTCCATCATGCCCTGCCACATGGTATTCTGCCCCTCCTGAGGCCGAGTGATGTCATTGGCCAATCAAGGACTGAACTTCTGAAACTGTGAGCCCAAATAAACTTTTCCTCCTTTAAGTTGTTGGTGTCAGATATTTTGATCACAGTGACGAAAAGCTGACTATAACACACACAATGAGTTCTACAAATCCTCAGAATAAAGTTTCTACCATGAAGAAAAGTAAAGCCACAATTGAGTCACAAGAAAATATAGGGGTCACCTTATAAAGCTCACAGCTCTGTTTATTCCACATACATACTTATGATAGGTTTTTATCGGGAATTTCAAAATAAAAGCCTTAGGACATTAGAAAGAACTTAGTGCTTTAAAGCGTGTTACCACACATGTTGGTGTGCATGCCTGTAATTCCAGCTGCTACGAAGGCTGAGGCAGGAGGATCACAAGTTTAAAGCCAGCCCCAGCAAACTAGCCAGGTCCTAAGAAACTTAGCAAAACCCAGTCTCAAAATAAGAAATGAAAAAGGGCTGGGGATGTGGCTCAGTGATAAAGTTCTCCTGGGTTCAATCCCTGCTACAAAAAAAAAAAAAAAAAAAAAAAAAAAAAAAAAAAAAAAAAAAAAAAAAAAAAAAAAAAAAAAAAAAAAAAAAAAAGAAAGAAAGAGAAAAAAAAAAAGAAAACATGTTGAGAAACCTAAGAAGTAATAACTAGGGCTGGGGAATGTAGATACTAGTAGAGCACTTGCCTAGCATGTGCAAGGCCCTCAGTTTGATCCTTAGTACTACAAAAGAAAAAAGTCAGTAATGCCTAATCAATCTTTTTTATTTTCAGAATGAGAAAGTAAAATCCTTAAGTTCCTAAAACAGCATTCTAGGATCTCTCCCTTTTCTGGCACTAGGGGAACATTCTTTAAAAGAAGGACAAATGAATAGTACAAAAAGAAATAATCTCAGCTACAATAAGGAATAAAACATGAATAAATTGAACCAAAGAGTGGAAAATCTTGTATATCAAAAACTATAAAACATGGCTGAAAGAAATTAAAGAAGAAACAAATGACACACAATCTGTTTGCAGATCGGAAGATTCAGTATTATTCAAATGTCATACTACCCAAAGCAGTCTACAGATCAAGTTCAGTCCCTATCAGAATCCCAGTGGCATTTTTGCAGAAATACACACGTGCACGCACATACACACACACACACACACACACGCACGCACGCACACGCACACTCACGCTCACTCTATCAGTTATATGAAACTATAAGTGACCCTGAATAGCAAAAACAATCTTGAGAAAGATGAACAATGCTGGAGGTCTCATACTTCCCAACTTCAAAACATATTAAAAATTAAATTATCAAAATAGCATACTCTCAGCATCAAGACAGACACTTAGTTCAATATTATATAATGGAGAGCCCATAAATGAGGCCACAAAGAAATCCACATATATCAGGTCAAGTGATCTTTGGCAAAGATGCCAAGAATATACAATTAGGAAAAAGTCATCTCTAAAAATGCCATGTTGAGAAAACTGAATGTTCACAAGCAAAGGAATGCACTGGACACTTATCTTGCACTATGCACACAAAAAAAATCAACAAATGGATTAAAGACTTAAATGTAAGACCTGAAAATTAAAAAAAAAAAACTTCAAGAAGAAAGCATAGGGAAAAAGCTTCAAGACAGTGGTTGGCAATGATTTATTGGATATGATAGCAAGAGCACAGACAATAGACGTGAAAATAGACAAGACCACAGCAAACTTAAAAGCTCTGCACAGCAAGGAAAACAGAGAAAAGGCATCCTTGGAATGGGAGAACACATTGGCTCATTACATACTGACAAGAGGTTAAAATCAAAGTATTTAAAGAACTCTTAAAACTCAATAACCAAAGGAAAAAATTAAGTCTGATTAAGAAATGGTCAAGGGGAGTAAAGAGACATTTGTCCAGAATAGATATACAAATAGTCAAAGATAATCAACACCACTTGTCATCAGAGAAATACATATCAGAACCACAGTGAGAGGGCTGGAGTGGTGGCTCAGCAGTAAAGCACTTCCCTGGTATGCGTGAGGACCCAGGTTTGAATCCCAGCACCATATGCAAGGCTGAGTGTTGGAAAACAAAAAAATCAGATGAAAAAATAAATGGAGTATACTCTCTTCCTCCTCTCTCATGAAAAAAGGTGAGTTATTACCCCAATCTTATTAGGATGGCCATTACAAAAAACAAACACACATAGAATAAACAAAACTAAAACAAATAAACAAAAACAGCAGAAGAGAAAATAACAACTATTAGGGAGGATGTAGAGAAATTGGAACCCTTGTGGAAATATAAAATGATCCATCTGCTATAGAAAACAGTATGAAGTTTTCTCAGGAAGTTGGGGGAAAAATCTAACATGTGATTCAGTACTCCCAATTCTGGATATTTATCCAAAACAATGGAAATCAGGATCTTGGAAAGATAAGGAACACTCACATTCATGGAGTATCATTTGCAATACCTGAGAAATGGAAACAACCTAATGGGCCACCTGTCAGTTCTTATGTATTAGTATTTATACTAAAATACTTTATAAATATTTCTTGGGACAAGCTGCAGTGGGATTCTGAGATAAATTTCTCTTAGCCTCCGCCAATACATTTTCTTTATTATACCAAAGGTGAGCTACCAGTCTGAGCAAACCAGCCTCCTTCTGCTGTTGTCTCAGGTGCACACAGACAAGGAAATACAGAGACCAGTTTGCTGGCACTAGCCATCTTGGAAGTTAACCTTTTTTCACAACTTTGGATTAATGCTAACTACATGGAAGCAGAGATCCAGAGAAAACCTGTGTCCTTGAAGACAGAGGTGATGCATTGATTCAGTTGTTGCTTTCAACACTTCTTTCACTGAACCTCCATTTACAAATGCAATAAATTGACTTCGTTTTTATATCAGTTTGATTCAGAGTGTCTGTAGTCTGCAGTAAAAATAACTGGAATAGATACAAGAAGAATCTGTACTCATCTGTTTCCTTTAATGGTATCTCTTCTTCCCCAAACCCATTGAGCCTGGGAGAAAAAAATCTTCCTTCTGAGAGAGTTTGCATTTTATTCTGCTGGGTACCTAGAGGCACTACTGGTCTTGGACTACTTACTTTTGGATCTCCCAGATGATCTGGATTTAAAATCCACATGACGGCAGAACCTCTGATTCACACTCACTTTGAGTAGTAATCACCACGGTTCCATTGGAAAGTGTGGACATCTCCTTGCCATGGAAATGCTTTCAGGACCAAAATCAAAACTGTGCTTCCAGGTTTCTCTAAGATGACATCAAAATGTTTCCTCATGACTGGTGGAAGGGTAGACTTGGTGATTGCTTTAAACTTTTCCAGGTGATTTTATGCTCCTTGGCTGACCTATAGATCAAATGCAAATTAAGACTTGACAGGATGAAGAGAAAAAAAATCAGCAAAGGAAGCAATTCCACAAGTGCTCTGGATAATCATGATCTTCTAGTCAGCCTGAAACAGGTTATCATCTAATAATTAACATGCTCTCTATCTTGCCTAACTTGGCTACGTATTTTGGATATCCCATTAGCATGCTAATGAATAATATAATCAGAAATGTTAGGGTTAGAAGGAAGTTTAGAAATCATTCGATTCAAAATAGTTCTAATCCATTGTTTTTCGTGAGCTGTGAAACCCTTTCTTGAAGCAAATCTGTTCCATGAAATCAACATAGGAAACAAGACAGTGGAACTGCTCTTGTTGAAGATGGAGGCACAGGAAGGATAAGGTCACACCTCACCAGTCATAAGTACCCACTTATTTCTACTCGGTTTCTTCTATTTCAAAGTATGTGCTCCTGATTTCCAACTTTCATTACCTCCACGTCTTTGCCTGAGGGATTCCCTTGATTGTCGCTGTTCTTCCATGTGCACCACAGGAAAGATGTGTTAAGAAACCCTTATCCATCTCTAGAACAACCCCCAACCTACAAATGCCCAGCTTACTGGTCCCTTAGATGACATATATGTCCTCAAAGTATGAACCATGGATACCTGGGGATCCTCCAGCAACAATTATAATGTTCACGTTTTATCTGCCTTTCCAACAATGTTGGTAAACTTGCTGGTTCTTAGCATGAATTAGGCAATGACACCTGTTGTACTAGTTGTTCTGGTAATCTTGGTATTCTTAGTCATCTTGTACTGATGACTAAGAGGGGACAAGCCAGTTTCCCAGAGTGTACTTGATAAAGCAGTAAAACAGTTATTTCATTTTATTAAATACTGACCTTTAAGTGTGACCCTCTAATATTCTATGTGATAGAATAGAAAGAGATTATGAAGTACTTCTCCTCCTGGAGTATGATGGTTTCAAAGGAAAGCACTTGTGTGGTTGATTTGAAAGAGGAGACAAACTGGTTATTTAGACTCTGACATTTGGTAGACATTTTCTTGAAAGTGAATGTAATGAGGGTGTCACTTCAAAGAAACCACTGACAGTATTTGTTGCCAATAATAAAATCTGAGCTTCTAAGGGAAAATTAAAATTCTGGGAAAATTTATATCCACCACTGTGAGCTTGATGATTTCCCAATGCTTAGTGGCTTTCTCATGAGTTGGAGATATTAATGAATATAAATTTTCAAAGTTGCATAAGAAAAAATGTCAACATTTGGAATGTTTGCTTAACTAAGTAAAATCAATAATTTCCATATGTGCAATATTACAAAATCAAACACTGTTAAAAGATGAATTCAAATTGGATGATAGTAATGGATTTTAATAAAATAGAATAGAAAAAATATTCATGGATATGGTTTCAAATTTGACATTGAAGCTAATCTTTAATAAATTATCATGTTAAAATTTGGTGTAGTATCAAGGAAGATTATATAAAATTATCTGAAGGGCTATTAAAATTCTCTTTCCCTTTTCAACTATGTATTTGTTTGAAGCCAGTTGTACATCAGCCAAAACATATAGCAACACATCAAATGCAGAATCACGTATGAGAATCTAGTTGTTTTCTATTAAGCTAGATATTAAAGAGATTTTCAGAAAATTATTTAATACAATGCCATTCTTCTCCTTTTACATTAAAAATATAATTGTTTTCATAAAGTATATATCATTTACTTAATATATAATGAATTTAGTATTGTTATTTTAAAATTATATTTTAGAATTTTCTCAATTTTAATTTCTAATATGATTAACATTTTTAGATACAATCCGCAAATAATAACTTCTTGGAGTCCTCAATATGTTTTAAGATGGTGTGGGTATACTGAAGTAAAAAAGTTAGAAAGCTACTATTTATCATTGTTTCTGCGTTCCACTATAGCATTAACATTAGCTGCTTTCAGGATTTTCTTTCTTTCTTTCTTTCTTTTTTTTTAAAGAGAGAGGGACAGAAAGAGAGAGAGAGAATCAATTTTTTATTTAGTTTTTCATGTGGCTTTCGTTGCTCAGACACTTTGTTGTGTATGTGGTGCAGGGGTTTGAACTCCCATACTCACACCAGGCAAGTGCTGTAACCACCCAGCCACTGCTCCAGCCCCAGGATTCTCTTTCTTGATGACACTTTATGGATTCATGTTTCTTTCCTGTCTTACTTCTTCAGTCCCAGACGCCAGTCCCTGGGATCAACTTCCCAATAAATACTGTATAAACCAATTCTTATCTTAGGGTTCATTTTGGGGAAAACAAATGAAAGGAGGTCTTTCCTTAGAATCCTTGGTTCTTTAGAGCACAGTTAATAGCAATTGAATTTAATACTTTAATTCAACAGAGGGGAAACAGGTTACCAAACAGGTAAAATGGTATTCCAGCCCATGACATACTAGTTTACCTGACTGTACCAATACACATCATTTCTATAAATCTTCCTTTCTTTTTTTTTTTAAAGAGAGGACAGTGAGAAAGAGAGAAAGAGAGAGAGAGAGAGAATCAATTTTTATTGAGTTTTTCACATGGCTGTCATTGCTCTGACACTTAGTTGTGTACATGGGTGCTGGGGTTTGAACCCATGTACTTGCGCATGCCAGGCAAGCGCCGTAACCCCCAAGCCACCTCTCCAGCCCAGACAAATCTTTCTTACTGTTAGTGTGGATCCAAGTTCTGCCACACCTATTCAGTATGGTCTTTCCCATCATCACCATAGAACAGTGGATAATAAACATAATCATGCCATGAGTACTCATTTATATATTTGTCTCTATATATGAAGTGCTTTTAGTAAAGCATCCTTGGGAATCTAGAACATGAGGCTTCCTTCTGCTTCCAACTCTTATTTTATCATCAGGCACATCCTGAACTCTATGTCCCAAGGGCTCTCCTCTACCTGTAAGATTTGATTAAATGAGTGAAATTCCACCCTCCTTTTGAAGAGCTTAAAATCTCATATTTATTTTGTCAACCACAATGCATATGTACAATGTTTTAACCGTAGGTAAATTTATTCATTCAATTCTTTTATTTTTCTTCTATTTCTCCTTTGAGTAAAATATGCTTAAATTAAGATTTTTGAAGACAAACCTGAAAGGTTATGCAAGTAAGAGAATAGTCAGGACAAACCATGACCAACCGTGGTTTCTTTTGTTTCTCAGTATGATTTTTTGCATTGTTCTGTGTGCTGGAGCCTGTGACTAATGCTATTGATCACCATGTGATGTCAGTCTTGTCCTCCATACATTTTGCAAGAGACGGGGTTAGAATTCCTGTCAAGAATTCTGACCACAGTGACCAGGCTCTCAGCCTTTCACGATCAGAATGAATCAGGTTCACGTGTCTTTCTCCCACCACTTTCGTTTTTTAGAACCTGAGTGACCAGCTGGACGCTTTTCTCAGGTGTCAAATAAATTTTGTGACCCAAGTTCCCCATCTGGATAGTTTGACAACTCATTGCACATGGGCAGTTCAGTTGTTTACAGTCTTCGGATTTCCAGGCTGATCTGGCACCACCCCCTGGAAGACTTTTACAAAGTAAACTATTTATGTTTTGTAGGATTATTCACTACCAATAATACAGCACTGCAATACTCCTGTCAACTATAAAAAGAGTAAAAATTGCTCTTTAATGTTAAAAATGTGATCCATGTCAACTCCCTTTGGACTTGGTCTTTTAAAACCAATTTGGGACTTAGAGTTTTGTATAGGATAACTGTTGGAAGCCAACGCAGCACTCTCCTTCTATATGAGCCTTACTGGAAGCCAAAAATTTTATGTGTTCAGTGAAGTTTATACTGTACTCAGGAGTTCACAGTGGGCTTCTTTCCCATGCCAACCAAAGTAGTAGACTTCTTCCTCTCCCCCCACCCTTGTAAGTTCAGGGATTTATAGGGAGAAAATGAAAATGGTATGCAATGAATAAAAATTTCTGCTTTTCTGATATTTCTGTTTGAATCCTATGGATGAACACTACTTCCAATGATCAGAACACTTTATTTACAATAAGAAATGCACTAAGACACACCTTTTTTTTTTTCTGATGGAAAACCATTCAAACAAACAGCGACTGGAACCAATGCTCTGCTGAGTAGATTCAGAATTGCTAAAGAGAACACACATGCATACTCTGCATGGCACAGCAACTGAGCCACACTGGGAATGAGGATTAAGACATATTATCAGCGCATGCTGGGATTGGAATGAAGTGCCATTCATTAATTAGTCTCAATGACAATATTTAGGGTTTGGTTTTGATAAAATCCCCAAAAGAAAATTATGATTTGAAGTACAAGTGATCACTTCACTTATTTGGGGGGGGGCACATTTTTCTTCTGGTTATAGATTAACTATTCATTCACTCATTCTTCATTCCTTTGATTATTGTAGGAACTTTTATGTGCCAGAAATGGGTTAATCTTGAGGATAGTAATGCAAACAAAGCATTGTTTTTGCTACAAAGAAGTTTCAATTTAATGAAGAAAATACGATTTATTTTTAAAGTAGTAAAATGAACTCTGTAAAAGTAATATTATCTCGGCTACCTATTATTGCATAACACACCATCCTGCTGAGAGAGTGAGAAAGTCACACACACAGCTGTCAACTGGTGCAGGTCTCTGACTGGAAGCTTAGCTGGGCTGTAGGTCAAGGCCTCAGGTCTCCTCCACACAAGCCTGTCACAGATGGCAGCTAAATTCTACAAGATGGGAAGTAGTCACTGACAGACAGTTGAAGATTTGGATCCACATTCTATTGAGGAAACAGTCATAGTCTGGCCCAGAATTTCAAAACGTGTGCATGTAAAACATAATTGTCATATTTGGAATCTAGTAGTCACATTATTAAGGAATAAGACAGATGTTGAACTTCTAACCTTCCAGGACTATAAGGACTCTTGTGGTTAAATTGTATTGGCTCAGAAAATCTGAAGTCATCTCTTCTTTATCACATCTTCAAATATCCTTTTCCTTGCAAGGTTACATTCATGTTCACAGGTTCTGGGATTCATACAAGGACATCTTTGGGAGAAACCGTTATTCTGCCCACCATACTTCCCTTAAAATAAAACCTAACTAAAAGTTTCTTTTTTTGCTATTTCAGAGTTGCAGTTCCACATTTAATTTGTCCATAATGCTTGCATAATGTTCTTCTTTTTGCATAAAAATTATACATATCTGCACAACCCTGTTCTGTTCTTCAAGGCACAAATTAAATCTGACCATGAAGTCTTCCTCCATTACTGATCCTTTATTGATTTTCCTTTCCCTGGAGTTCCTTTCAAATTGGCCAATGTTCTCATGCCTCCTTTCTTTCATTATGTGTCATTCTTTTCTTCCCAAGACTTGTTGGCTGCTGGAAGTCAGGAGGTGTACCCACAGACACCATTGTGTCCTAGCTCTCCTTTGTTCTCGTCTTGACTTGATGAAAGCCCTCTTACTGCCTACCATGCTTTCAGTCTGTTCATGCTTACATCCACCCACACATCTCACTTAAGTATACTTTCTAAACACCCTTACAGTTATATCATATTTCCATTCAAAATTTTTACAATGTGTTGCATTGCCTTTATATCAAAAAAGAAACTCTGGTCCTCCAAGTTACTGCTTCCCTACTGTGGTTACAACATTTCTCCTCTAACTTGTGACCTACTCCTCATTCAAAATAGCATTCTATGGCTAGAGCAGTGGCTCCGGGGTTATGGCGTTTGCCTGGCACTTGAGTACACGGGTTCAAACCCCAGCACCCACATACACAACTAAGTATCAGAGCAACAAAAGCCATGTGAAAAACTCAATAAAAATTGATTCTCTATTCTCGCTCTCTCTCTCTCACTGCCCTTCTCTCTTTTAAAAAAATAGCATTCTAGAGGACATGATTTCTCTTGCACTTATAAGAGGAGGACAGAAAAAAGGAGGAAGGGGGGCAATATAAGTTATTATGGCCATCCTTCTTCCATCCCTCCCTGCTCTACTTCTTCCTTTCTTGTGTGGATATCTAAATGCCACAGTAGGTTTTGAAAAGGCTAGCCTTTCTCCATTAAAAGACTCCCTTTGAAGGACAACTGTTCAGGTGTCTGTATTCTATTCTATTGATCTATTGGTTTATCCTTATGCCTTAATCACACTGTCATGATTATTACAGCTTTATAATAAAACTTGAAATCAGAACTCCAACTTTGTTCCTTTTAAAAAAATTCTTGAGATTCTGCATCCTTTGTATTTCTTTATAAATTCTTAAATCAAATAAGAAGTTCAACTAAAAGAAAAAACAGAATTAAACAAAATTTTTCTCTGCTAGAATTTTCTTTGTAATTGCATTGAAATTATACATTGATTTGGATAGAATTGACATCTCAATAATATTGGGTCTTCCAATTCATGAAGACTCATTTTTGGATCTTCCTCTTTTTTTTTTAGCAGTGTTCTATAGTGTGTAAGTATTTGTAGTACATATATTTGTGCGGATTTATCCTTATCTCTGACTTTTCATTTTGTTTTGCAAATGGTCTATATTTTTAAATTTAATGTCAATTTTTTGTTACAATGATAGAAATAAATCTGATATCTGAATATTGACACTATTCCACAATCTTGATGAGCGCACTTATTTATTCTGATATTTTTTCATAGATTTATTTTTTTAAAAAAATAGAGGACAGTGAGAGAGAGAGACAGAGAGAGAGAGAGAGAGAATCAATTTTTATTGAGTTTGTCACATGGCTTTCGTTGCTCTGACACTTAGTTGTGTACATGGGTTCTGGGATTTGAACCCATGTACTTGTGTATGCCAGGCAAGCACCGTAACTACTGAGCCACCACTCCAGCCCCTTTCATAGATTTCTTTAGGGTAAACTACATATATGTAAATAAAGATTGCCTTACACATTCCTTTTCAATCTGAATGCATTCTTTCCTCTTGTCTTTTTGCACTGGCTAGGACCTCCAATATACTACTACTGTACAGAAGTGAAAAAGGTGACAATCTCATGTGGCTCCTTATCTTGAAGAGAAAGCATTCCATTATTAACTAAGATATTAGATGCATGTTTTTCATTGGTTCCTCATTGGTTAATAACTTGCTATGAATTTTATCATGATGGGTATTGAATATCTAAAATCCTTTCTCTGCATTTATGAGGATATTCACATGACTTCTAATTGCGTTTATATGTTTAAATACAATAACTGAGTTTTAAATGTTAAATCAATATTACACCTTGCTGGAATAAACTTAACTTATTAATGATGTATTGAATATTTAGAAACCATTTCATTCAACTCTCTAAAAATTACTGAAGGATTGTTGCATCTATATTCATAAGAAATATTGCTGTAGTCTTTTAAATGTCTTTTATTTGGTTTAGGACTCAAAGCAATGCTAGCTACATAAACTGAGTTGAGAAGAGTTCTCTTCTGTTTTCTAGAAAAGGTGTGTAGATTTAACATTACTCCTTCCTTCATGAAAAAAATTCAGGGATCAGAAAACTTCTCCTGCCAGCAATCAGTTGATAAATATTTTAAGCTTTCTATGTGAAATCATTATGTCACAGCCTTTCAATGCTGCTATAATACTAAACCAGTAATTGACGATATATAAGTCAGCAAGCATGGCTATTTCTTTTAAACCCTTATTTATGGACAATGAAATTTGAGTGCCTTCAACTTTTATACATCAGGAAATATGTTGCTCTTTCAATTCCGCCCCCCCCCAACCATTTAAAAACTGTAAAAAAAAACAAAACAAAACTGGGGCCTGGAGCAGTGGCTCAGTGGTTACAGCACTTGCCTGGCATCAGCACGGGTGCGGGTTTGAACCCCAGCACCATGTACACAACTAAGTGTAGGATCAATGAAAACCACATGAAAAACTAAATAAAATTAATTCTTTCTCTTTCTCTCTCTCTCTCACTGTCCCTCTTTCTCTCTCACTGTCTTTCTTCCTTAAAAAGAAAATAAAAACTGTAAAAAACAACAACAAACAAAATTCCCCAAAAAACCCTTCTTTGCTTGTGGGTTGTAGAAAAAAAAAAGTAGTGGCCAGTCTTGGCTAATGGTTCTTAGTTTGCCAGCTCCAGGTATTTACGTTGGAACTTTTCTGGGTCTGGAGTTTTCTTAGTAGAAGAATTTTAACTGTATGCTTAGTTATTTAATATACATAGGGTCATTCAGGGCATCTATTTATTTTTAGTGAGATTTGATACTTTGACTTTTTAAGGAATGGAATTAAAATGCCCCTTGCTGTTCATTTTTATTAATCATAAGCATTTTATATGAAATTGTAAAACATAACAGTCACTTTTTTAAGGGTCGTTTTCCCTGACTTCACTAATCAAAGGTTTCTTAATGCCATCTGTTATGATTTGATTGAAAGGTGTCTGCCAAAATCTCATGTGAGATAATGCAAGAAGACTGAGGGGTAAAATGATTGGGTTATGAAAGCCTTAACCCAACCATTGAGTTTAAACCCCTGATAAGGATTAACTGGCAACTGAAGGCAGGTACGGAGTGGCTGGTTGGGGTCATGCCTTTGGGGCATATATTTTGCATCCCGTGTGTGGAGCTCTGTCTCTGCTTCCTGGAGCCAGGCCGAGACCTGCTTTCCTCTGCCGCACTCTTCTGCCATTGATGTTCAGTCTCACTCCAAACCCCAAGGAATGGAACCGGCCTTCTGTGGACTACGATCTCTGAAACCGTGAGCCCCCAAATAAACTTTTCACCCTCAAATTGTTCTTGTCAGGTCTGCTAGCCACAGCAACAAAAGAGCTGATTAAAACACCAATCTTTATTGAATAAAAATTTTTGTTATTTAACATTTCTATTTCAGTCACACATGAAGGGGGCATGATGTGATTTAAGAATCCCATGTTTCAGGCTGAAGTTTCAATTCTAGTAGCGGGGTGGCTTTGGGCAAGTTATCAAACATTCATGGACCTCCATTTGTTTACTTATAAATTGAGGCTATCTGAAAAGGTAACCACAGAGGTCTCCATAATCTCTACTACTTCTTTCTGCTGCCTTTGTACCATTCCATCAGTCCTGAACAAACTGGGGCTCAAGTAGCACCAGCTATGCAAGTCACAGAGGGCAATGGATGAGTCTATAGCACAGATGGACAACGGCATGGACCTTGGGAGCCACAGTGAAAATACCACCTGGTGTTCTATCCAGCATTTCATTCATCCAAGTCTTCTATTATCTCTTTATTCCTTTGTTCATCATTTATCTTGTTTGTAAAATGAATTGCTTGCATTAAATAAATGATACTGTGCGTGTCAACACCAAAAAATTTTATTTGATGCTCTTCGCTCAGTAATTCATATTTTGAAAGATTCTGCAGATCTGAAAAATTGCAATACTGCATAACAGTCACATTATTTTCCTACTCTAACTTAATAGCTAACCAGCAAGCATGGATAAATCCTTTATTCTGGTAAATGGTTTTCTACCTAATGTGTTAAGACTTGAATGTTCACAGTCTTCAGGGACAAGATCTGAGGTAGGGCCAGCCACATCTGAGTTATCAGTTAATCATCCCCTGTGGAGGGCATTAGGAATCAAACTGTTGCTTCTTGTACCCAGGACTAAGGGTAACAGGAGAATAGTGTATCCAAGGTTTTTAGAACAGAGTAAATTATATTTCCAAAATTCTAATGCTAAGACTGAGAAAAGTCTTAAAATGTTTGCTTTTCATGATGATAGAAATAAAAACATACTTGTTGGAGAAAAGCACAAAGATGAAAATTTCCTAGGAATACCTGCCATGCTCAGGTAGGTAACCCAAATGTAAAAAGAGTGGGTCCTTGGAGGAAAATATAAACTGGAGTAACACAGAACGGGAAGGGTTGGAGTGACAGAATGCCTACAGGGCACATATCATCCTGAGCTGTTGGCTTTTATCTTACAGTTAAAGCAATTATAATTTTTTAAGTCATAAGCAACCACTGTTAAAGTTTTAATGCATGTTCTTTCAGTTATTTACTTAAATACATGATTATTATGTTTATGTTAGTATAATTTTTACCAATACGATGCCGTAATGGACAATTTTTATCTAGTTTAGTTCACTTAATATGCCATGAGCATTTTTGTGTCATTAAATAATCTTTAAACACATGTTTCTAATGACTACACGATTTTTTTAATATATGCCTTTATTTAATGATTTCCTCCTTTTAGATATTTAGGTTAATGTCCTAAAAATGTGCTTAAATGTCAAAATAAACATTTGGAAAGCTTTGAGGTGACTTTGTTCCAAAATGGTTATTCCTCATTCCTCACTGTTCATAGAATAAATCGCAACAGAGTAGGCATTCAAGGCACTTTATTTGGGGCTCCAAAATGCCTCTGGAACCCTATTTCTTGAATTCTTCTTCACAAATAGTGTGTTGTAGGAAAAATCAGCAAAATACTGATTAACATCAACCACCAACTTCCTGCCATATATCAGATATGGTACACACATGATGTCAAACACCTTCAACAGTACTGCAAAACACGATTGTCATTCATATTTTTTATATGAGCAAACTGGGTCTCAGACTATATAAAGAAAGGAGGTAAGATTTGAATCTGAGTAAACACAAATTCAACCCTCTTTAAATAATAACTACACCAGCCAACTCCCTGCAAATCACCACTGTACATTCTGTCCCTAGGATTTTGACTGCTTTAACTTTGTCATGGAAGAAGAGTCATATAGTATTTATCTTTTGTGACCAGCTTATTTCACTTTGCATAGTGTCCTTACATTCAGTCCAGGTTATAGTATGTTGTAGAAAATTCTTTCTTTTTAAGACTGGAACCCAGAGCCCTAGAATTGGCCTTTTGCTTTTCTGACTCTAACTTCTTCCTTTTGCTACCCAGCCTATCTGTCCTGCTGTGTTTTAGTTTCCTGCCTGTTGAAATCCCGTTATCCATAAGGTTGTACTATCAGTATTTAATCCAATACCTAGCATGTAGTAGGTGTGTTTAGCTTTTTTCCTAGCTATGATCATAATACATGACAAGAACAACTTAGAGGAGGAAAAGTTTATTTAGGACTCACTGTTTCAGAGGTCTCATGCTATAAGACGGTCAACTCCTTTGATCTGTGTTCATTGTGAGGCAGCATTTGATAAAGAAGGGCCCAGTAGAGGAAAGCTGCTCAATTTATGGCTGGATAAAGAAGAAGAGTAGAGACAGGAAGGGGCCATAGGAAGAGGGAACTCCCCTACTGACCTCCTCCTTTAGCTACTTCCCACCTGCTTATGGTTACCACCCAGTTAGTCCATTCAAAACACAATGAACCAATCAGATCACAGCTCATACAATTTAATCAATTTTACCTCTAAATACTCCTTCATTAACAGGATCTTTTGGGGAACACCTCATACCCAAACTATAACAAGATGCTCAGGGGCTGGAGCGGTGGCTCAGAGGTTACAGTGCTTGCCCAGCATGCACAAGTACACAGGTTCAAATCCCAGCACCCATGTACACAACTAAGTGTCAGAGCAACAAAAGCCATGTGAAAAACTCAATAAAAGTTTTTGATTCTCTCTCTCTCTCTCTCTCTCTCTATCCTATTTTTAAAAATATATATATGCTCAATAACTAACATTTAGATCATAGTTAGATAAATGCTTATATTAGTTCTGCTAAAGTTTCTTAAGGTAGTAGAAGATAGAAATTGTTTCATCCTCCATGTGGTGTGTGCACAGTGGATAGCTTATAAAAAGTGTATTAAATAAATGAAGTCCCCATGCCTTCTGGAACAAAAAGAATGCTGGGATATGTGCCTCATGGGATGTCCAAGACCCCAAGACAGAAATGTGCGTATAGGCAGCATGAACACACAGAGGCAGGAGACTATGAAAGTTATGCTGGAAAATTTTGCTAGTTGGGTCAATTCCAATTTGGCAAAAACAGCCCTACTGCTTTTTCTCTAAGGTTCTCTCCCCCAGCATCACTTATTAATGCTAATTAGTCAAAGGTGTGCCATGATGCAGAACACTTGTGACCTGCAAGGATTACAGAGAGAGACTGTCATTTCTCAAAAGACCCCTGAGGGGCAGCAAGAGTAAGCAATGGGGAAACAGAGGAGGGGATAAGGAACTTCTCTCCAAAGAATTACACTAAAGTAAGTGCAAGTAAAAATAAATCCACATATAAAACAACTGTACAAATGTTCCCAGTATTTTCACAGCTGGGTTTCTTTGCTTAAAATACTTAGCACTTACTTTAGAAAACTCCCTTCTAAACAGGAACAGCCTGACTGATCACAGAAGCTGAACCCTGATGGAACTCTGACTTTGAACTTCACTTTTGCCCAGGCAGGAATAAAAATAATGACTTTTTATAAGCAAGGACCTTAATCACCACAAATTCACACCAGACCCTGGTGGGTGACCTTTATCTCACAAACAAGGAAATTGAGGTAGGGCTTAGTTTAGGAAGCTGCATTCATAGCATTCGGGATATTTATATCTAGATTAGGACTCTGGATTTGGAACACGTTCCCCTGGAAAACACCAACTTTGTTTCCATGGTACTGCAAACACTCCCCCTTGAATGACTGCCCAGTGGCTTATCATAGCAGGATTAGTAGTCTTCTCAGAGGATCTGCATTCACATTCCTGGTATTTATTTCCTGTAGATATTGAGAGGTCAGGCCATAGGCTTGAGTTTCAAACTCCAATGCCATAGGGCATGACTAATCACTGTGACTCATTTTTAGGGACTTTCCCCTGGGGAGTGCCACCCGAACAACACAACGGACTATGCACACGTTAGTGAAAATGCATGTCTCATTTCCAAATGGCTATGACAGAAGCTGTACTGATGAATATACCCACTGAACTAAATATATTGTAAAAGCCGGAAATGATTAAAACATTATGATGTCATCTTTCATTCATTTATTTAATAAATATTTCCCGAGTGATGGAACAGCTATTCATTGGAATATATAAGAGAAATAAGTTTACAATCCAAGAGGCACCATTCTCCTTTGTTAAAACGTAATATATATATAGCTATACATATTTATATGTACTTGCTTATTTATTGCCAAAGTAATGGAAGTTTCAAAATTATTGAAGAAGCATACTTGTTAAAACAAAGAAGAACAGTCAACACAAACTGATTTCTTCTTGGTCAAGTTCACATTCTTTATGCTTTAGTCCCCACTGAGGAGTGTTTTATTTTCTCTGCCTTGAATACCAGCAGTGTAAATCATTTAAATCTCTTCACTTTTCTGTCTCATTTCCGTCACCAGGGTGTGAGCCCTGAATGTCAGGTCCTCCTCCTGACTCATCTTTGTGCCCACAAGGCCTCTTGCATGCCTCATAACTCCTTGTCATCCAAGGAGTGTCAGCTGAAGAGATGTCATTGCCAAATAAAGATGAAGTTGACCACAAACTGAACATACAAGTCAGATGGGCATGCACTGACTTTTTAAAATTTCTTTATGTTTTGAAATTAACATATAGTAAGATTGCCTTTTTTTCTTTTGTATAGTTCCATAGATTTCAACATATATATAGAGTTGCATCCCCTCCAGCACTACAGTCAGGACACAAGAGCGTGCCGGCAAACCCCAAAAGTTCCTCTGTGCTATCTCTTACAGTCATGCCTCCCTCCACCTGCAGTCCCTGGAAGTTGCTATCCTCCATCGCCACACGCTTGTCTTTTGAGGCTGGCTTCTTCACTCAGCATATGGTCTGAGATACATCCAGTTCTTTTTTATTGCTCAGTAGTGTTCTGTCTGATGGTCTGTCTTTTCACTCACATTTGAGCTATTTTGAGTTTGAAGCTACCTCCAATAAAGCTACCTGAACATGTAGCATGTGTGTATCAGTTTTCATGTGAATACACATTTTCCTTCCTTCTTTCTTCTTTCTTTCTTTCTTTCTTTCTTTCTTTCTTTCTTTCTTTCTTTCTTTCATCTTAAGCATTCCAATGAGTATGTAGTTGTATCTCATTATGGTTTAAATGTGCAGCACTTTAATGGCTTATGATGTCAAACATGTTTTCTTATGCTTTATGTCTTTTCTCATGAGGTATCCATTCAAGTCCTGCTCCCATTTTTAATTGGGTTACGTGATTTCTATTGTTGAATTTTGAGAGTTCATTACACATTCTGGATACAAAGCTTCCTGTTGGATATGTGATTTGAAAATATTTTCCCAGTCTGTTTCTTGTCTGTTTTTTTTTCCCTCTCAAAAGTAATTTAACAGAGGAAAAAATTGTTCAATTTTATAAAATCCAACTTTTATATGATGGATCCCCTCTTGGAGTCATTCCTAACTCATTGCCTAACATCAGATCATGAACATTTTCTGAGGTTTTCTATGAAAGTTGAATGTATTGACTTTTGCTGGACAAAGGAAAACAAGTTACCGGAGAGTAGATTCCAGCTTGATGTTGTAGTCCACCCTTCCGGTATGAGGAAGTTATGGGAGCCCTTAGGAGAGGACTTTACCTCTGTGAATAGCTCTTTCATCACATGCACATAGGACCCCAGTCTATCATCCACCATTTGAAATTCAGAAGTATCTAAGCAAGTTCTCTCACATGAATTGGGTCCACTTGGTAACAACACCTGAACAATGTGAAAGTAGGGGTAGTTCTTTCTTTATCCCTCTTCAGGTGACCACTGCACATTCTACCACTAAACTACTCATGTGCTTTATTATGGGGTCCTTCTTCAGTCTCTGATTAGAGTACTACTTAATAATTAGTAGATGAACTGTTTTATATATCTACCATCTGAAAAACTGTATTCTGTGACTCATTTGCTCACAGGAGTTTCAGAAAGAGGGCTGTGTACTTAATATTTGAATAGTTTATGTGAATTAATAGTTCTTAGAACTGCTACAGGGAATCTCATTTGTAAGCCTTGCCCAATCCCCATCGAAAGTTCTCACTATTGTGACTGAGGATGGGAAGAGGGAACATTATATACACTGCTTCTTTCAACCTCAATGTGTTTTTCTTCTAACAAAGGAGATTTTGGGATATCTGTTCCCAATTTTCTTTTTGGTGAAAATAAAAATACTGGCCAATTGGCCCCTGAATATCAGAGAAGACTTCAATTTCACATTATCTGAATAAATGTGTGAGTCAGAAGTGGGAGACCTGGGTACATGTCAGCACAAACATCCCAGCCCTCCTCTTTCCTGGACTGGGATGCTGTGTGACCATCAGAGCCAACCAGAGACAGAAGCAGGAAGGTAGGATAGTGAGACTTGAGACTGTCTGGTCATAGTGCCTGGCACTCAGCAAATAAAGTTAGTGAAGGGCATCCTGAAGAGAGTCTCTTGTTATTTCAGGTGTGACAGGGTCTGCAACTGTACCATAAGGAACTCACCCCATCCGATGAGGCTCTGCCTTCTTCTGAGCGGTAGTCAGAGGATCTCTGCAGATATTTTCATCTCACCAGAGGACACTTTATCCTTCTTATGTGTGCCTTTCCTACTCATTCACTGCTGCAATGCTTGGAGCAAGTGAGAATCCATGGTACAATTCCATCCACTGTGACACCAAGCATACCCCTGAGATAGTTCAGAGACTCTTCTCTACCAGCTCCCAGAAACTTATCAACTCTAAAAAATTAGAGAGAGCTAAATAAAGAGCCAGGATCAACAACAAATTAAAAAAAAGTGGAAGTTGACTTTATATGTCTTTCAATTATGTGTTTTTGTCTTATGGAGCATGATTTAGAAAAACCCACTTAAACGCAAGGCACAATTGGTTTAGGGCAGGGCCATATTTATAAGCTCAAAATGTTGTTTTGTGATGACAAAGGAATCGACACTTCTTTTTCCCTCCCAAAGGAAAACAGAAGCTTATTATCCTGACAGAGGAAGTGCAGACATTTTTTAGTTGGAGATTAAACATTATTCCCAAACACTGAGGCTCCTGTTCAGCTTCTTGGTTAATAGATTTTTAGTAACTTTTAAAAATTGTTAGCATGCTACGTTGGTCAGTTCTCTAAATAATTTAGAGAACTTGTGACCTGGAGCTTTCATGGAGCTGATGTAACTGTTCTGGAAATCCCTTGACTTGAACTTGAGACTCACTTGCACACAGCTGCGTTATGTCCACCATCAACAGCACTCTGTACCCAGAAAGCAGGGGGAGAATGGGTGGGCGGGGGAACCAAACCAAAAAAGACAACCTCCAAATCTAGGGCTTTCCTGGGTTGCAGTTCTAGGCACTATCCACCAGGTGTCCCTCTTCACACGAGCAGCCCTGTATAGCTGGAACTTGGACTATTTTTAAAACCAGAGCAGTTTTCTGGATGTTGGTACAAACGTGTGTAAACATGAAAATGTAATGGCATGTCTCAAAGCCAAGCTAAATAATTTACAATTATTGAAGTAGGAGTAATCAATTGGAACTTGTGTCAATCTCCTAATATTGGAAGACAATTGGGGCAGTAAGTGGTCCATAGAGTCAGAAAATGCTAAAAAAAAGTCCTCTGCCTAAATCTCATCATCATTGGATTTGGAAAAATCCAAGGTTTTTAGTGTGAAAACCCCTTTATTTCCCCATTACAATTTATTTTGATAAAAATAGACATTCTGATAAGGCTTCATAACTCTAGTTAAGTTTGATGGTTCAGTATCTACCTTAGTTTGTTCTTCATTTTCAATTCTTGGTTCTAATACACTTTAAAAACTTCTCTATGGAGAAATTTTAAAATGGGACTGGAGCGGTGGTTCAGCAGTTACAGTGCTTGCCTGGTATGTGCAAGAACACAAGTTCAAATCCCAGCACCACAAACAACAAAGTGTCAGAGCAACAAAAGCCACATGAAAAACTAAATAAAATTG
>PVKS010014058.1:34786-49451 GCA_004027875.1 Aplodontia rufa | reverse complement strand
GTGGGGGTAGGAAGGGGAAAGGGAGAAGAAGGGCAGATAGGGAGAGATCTAGGGAAACAACAAGCACTGCAGCATCCTTTTTACGAACCTGAAAATATTATGTATGCAATCATTTAATTCTGTAAAATTCTGAATTTACCTTCTTCTCAGCGGCTCACAGATCATTTTCTAGAATACACCACATCCTAGCTCACCGAGGGAGAGCTGAATATCCCTTTGCAACAAAAAATTTTGAGGAGATCCTCTAAGAAAAACCAGGCCACCGGACTTAACCAAACTGCTTCTCCCTCAACAAGCTCAACTCCGAAGAATTCCCAGCTTGATGTCAGATTTGAACGCACCCCACCATAGTACATACTTGGCTGACCTAGGGGGCAGAAAAACTCAGAACTTTACCAACTACTTTTGTTTTTTTGTTTACCTCTTGGTTTTTTGTGTGTTTTTTTTTTCATTTCTTCATTTTCTTTTAAAAAAACGGGAATACAGCTGGAATATAATATTTTTAAATTTTTAACATTACTGTGGGGTTTTTTCTTCTTCTTTTTTTCTTTTTTCCTTTCTTGCTTTACGAATAATACTGAATTTGGTGTTGGTGGATGTAAATATTTGTCCATGTGTATGTATTGGTGATTGGCTCTTACTTTATCTATGTCTTCTTGAACCCTACTGCTATCCCTATAACATTGGGTTCCTATCAGGAAAACATTCCTTACTAGCAAAATAGCCTCAGCCTCTGGTGAGTGAAGATAACCATGCCCCATACTAACCTCTTTCTCCACTGTACTCTGGTAATCACTAAATATAAGCATTGTTCTCTCATTCTCACCCCAAGTCTTTACCCTACATGTACCCCATTTCTTTGTTTTCCTTAGTCCTAACAGAATAACCTACTCCCCCCTAAACCTCTGTTACCCTACACTCTAAAGCAGGTATGATTTTATACCTCCCCAATTCACCTCCTTGACTTCCTAGTCATTCCTTCTCCCGAATTTCAGAGAGACCCTACTACCTGAAGAAACAGACATGCTTCAAAACAGGTACTTGCTTGCTATCATAACATACAGTGACAGTTCTCTCAAAGAAAGCTACTACTATTGGTGCTAATCATCAGCTTATCTGTTTTAGGTGAAATGGACTAGTATTTGCACCTATAGCCTCTCAAATTCTCACAGAACCATCTGGCCTCTTTAGGTCTGTATTGACCAAATAGCTCCCCTTCATAATAAAGCAAAGCCATAAGAAGCTCCAATAATTACTCCACCAAGAGTAACAAGGTTGAAATAAAAGACAAGCTCTCTGACTCAGAAAATGAGGAAAAGGGGAAATAACTCTCCTCCTCAACCCCACAGCTCTCCACCCAAGGATCCGTACCGGGGACCCGAGATTAAAACCAAAGGCATTGTGTCAGCATTATGATTAGTAATGGAAACAAAGTGTTGAGAGATAAAATAAGGAAAGCGATCAGAGAATAATTTCAAGAGATGAGAAACAACTTATACAGGGAAATAAGGGAACAATTCCATGAGATGAAAGATCAGCTGTACAAAGATATTGACATTCTGAAAAGAGATGCAGCAGAGCTATTACGACTGAAAAACATGGTTAACCAATTCAAATCTTCACTGGAAGATACCAACACCAGAGTATACTTCACTGAAAATAGAATTTCAGTGCTTGAAGAACGAGTATCGGACAATGAGAATCGCCTAACCAATGTAGAATTCAAAGAAGAAAAACAAGATAAACAGTTTATATTACACAATCAGAACTTCCAAGTAATATTTGATGAGATGAGGCGTAATAATCTGAGAATCATTGGCCTGGAGGAAAACTCCGAACAGCAAACAAGAGGCTTCAAGAACCTTTTAAGCGAAATCACAAGTGAGAACTTCCCTCATTTTACTATTGATCCGGAATACCACATCCAAGATGCTTATAGAACACCAAATAGACCTAATCAATTGAGAAACTCACCAAGACATATCATATACAAAATGAACAACAGAGCAATTAAAGAGAGAATTCTAAAAGCAGCGAGAGAAAAGCCCTAAATCACATTTAGAGGCAAACAATTCGGATCACTATGGATTTTTCAGAGCAAACAATGAAGGCCAGAAGACCTTGGAACAGTATCTTTCAAGAGTTAAAAAATAACAACATCCACCCAAAGATAATATACCCTGCAAAACTCAGCTTCAAATGTGACGGGGAAATTAAATACTTCAATGGTAAACTCAAGCTAACAAGATACATGAACATAAATCCTGCACACTACAAAATATTTTCAAAGATGTTCTCCATTCAGAAGAAAATGCCAATGATATCCTAAATCCTTAAACAAGGGTGAGTCACTATAATCATATTATACACAAGATGACTTCCAAGATGACTCAAAATTCTGTAATTGATACATAGTCAGAGACTCAGCCTCCCATATCATTTCTAACTTTGAATGTGAATGGCCTCAATGCCCCAATTAAAAGACACAGATTGGCATACTGGATCAAAAAACAAAATCCAACAATATGTTGCCTGCAACAGACACATTTGACACTCAAAATGAGACACAGGCTGAAAATGAAAGGATGGCAAAATGTCTACCAGGCCTGCGGCCCAAAAAAGCAAGCTGGCATGGCGATTCTAATTTCTGATAAAATCAATTTCCAACTAAAACTAGTCAGAAAGGACAAAGAGGGACTATACATTACTAAGAGGGACAGTCCATCAAGAAGATATAACGTTAATTAACATTTATGCCCCCAATTACAACCCCCCCAAATATATGGAAAATATACTTATGAACATTAATCCCCTCATTGATCTCAACACAATAATTCTGGGGAACTTCAACACACCACTATCAACTCTAGACAGATCATCAAAACTAAAAATCAATAAAGACATTTCCAATCTGAACAACTCTATGATCAATCGGGCTTAACAGACATCTACAAACTATTCCATTCTAAGACAGCTGAATTTACCTTCTTCTCAGCAGCTCATGGGTCCTTCTCTAAAATAAACTACATCCTAGTTCACCAGGATAATCTTAACAAAAATTAAAAAGTGGATATAATCCCATGTAATCTGTCAGATCATAATACCATGATCTTAGAAATCAACAGCAAGAGAAACAACAGAAATTACTCAAATACTTGGAAATTGAACAACTACCTCTTAAACGAAGGATGGATAAAAGAGGAAATGAGAGGAGAGATTAAGAAGTTCTCAGAATTGAGCGAGAAAAAGGAAACAACATACCGAAACCTCTGGGACAGTATGAAGGCATTCTTAAGAGGTAAATTTATAGCACTGAGTGAGTGCATACATCAAAAAACTAGAAAGAGAACAGATTAATAGCCTTAGGCTTCAACTCAAACAACTACAAAAGGAGGAACAGTCCAACCCTAAATCTAACACAAGACAGGAAATTACCAAAATCAGAGGTGAAATCAACGAAATTGAGAACAAAAAAAACTATACAAATTATTAACAAAACTAAGAGTTGGTTCTTTGAAAGAGTGAACAAAATTGACAGACCCCCTTGCCAACCTCACCAAAAGGAAGAAAGAAATGAAGCAAATCAACAAAATCAAAGATGAAAATGGGGATATCACCACAGACTCATCCAAGATCCAGAAGATTATCAGAACCTATTTTGAAAATTTATACTCTGCCAAGTTTGATAACCTGCAGGACATGGACAGGTTTTTGGACACACACGATATTCCCTCTTTAACACAGGAGGACATTGAAAACCTAAATCAACCTATCACAGAGAGCAAAATTGAAGCAGCAATCAAAGCTCTCCCAAAAAAGAAAAGTCCAGGTCCGGATGGATATACGGCAGAATTCTACCAAGCCTTCACAGAAGAACTAACACCGATCCTCTACAAGCTCTTCCAGGAAATTGATAGAGTGGGATCACTCCTAAACACTTTTTATGAAGCAAATATTACACTGATTCCAAAGCCCAACAAAGATAAGTCAAGGAAAGAAAACCACAGACCAATTTCCCTGATGAACATTGATGCAAAAATCCTTAATAAAATTTTAGCTAATCAGATACAAAAGCACATTAAAAAGGTAATACGCTATGATCAAGTAGGCTTCATTCCAGGAAAACAAGGCTGGTTCAACATACTCAAATCAATAAATGTAATTCACCACATAAACAGAATTAAAAACAAAAATCATATAATCATCTCAATTGATTCAGAGAAGGCATTTGATAAAATTCAACACCACTTTATGCTCAAAACTCTGGAGAAGATAGGGATGGATCAAGGGAAGACACTTTAACTATGTCAGATCCATTTACGACAGACCCATGGCCAACATTATGCTCAACAGAGAAAAACTGAAAGCATTTCCTCTGAATTCAGGTACAAGACAAGGCTGTCCGCTTTCCCCACTCTTGTTCAATATAGTCCTTGAAACCCTTGCCAGAGTTATCAGGCAAGACAAGGAAATCAAAGGAATTTGTATAGAAAAAGAGGAAGTTAAGTTGTCTCTATTCGCTGATGACATGATTCTATACCTAGAAGACCCAATATCATCGCACAGAAAACTCATAGAGCTTATAGATGATTTTAGCAAGGATAAAGCTTATAGATGATTTTAGCAAGGTGGCTGGATACAAGATCAACTCCAGTAAGTCACCAGTGCTCCTTTACTCCAGCAACAAATCCGCAGAAGAAGAAATCAGGAAATCTCTCCCATTCACCATCTCCTCCACAAAAATGAAATACTTGGGCATTAACCTTACAAAGGATATTAAGGACCTATACAAAGAAAACTATCAAACACTAAGAAAAGAAATTACAGAAGACCTGAGTAGATGGAAAAACATTCCATGCTCATGGTTAGGCATAATCAATATAATAAAAATGGCCATTCTACCCAAAGCCCTATACAGATTTAATGCAACCCCCATCAAGATACCTATGGCATCCTTCACAGATATAGAAAAAGCAATTCTCAAGTTCATATGGAATAACACGAGACCCAGACTAGCTAAAACATTACCCTAAATGAAGGAAGAAGTAGGGGGTATCTCAATCCCTGACCTGAAATTATACTACAGAGCTGTAGTACCAAAAGCAGCATGGTATTGGTATCAAAACAGAACCAAAAACCAGTGGAATCAAATAGAAGATCCTGAGAAAAACCCCCATATCCTTAACTATTTTACAATTGATAAAGTGGGCAAAAGCATAGTGTAGAAGAGATAGCCTGTTCAACAAATGGTGCTGGACAAACTGGACAGCCATGTGTAGACAACTGAAGTTGGATCCTTCTCTTTCGCCCTGCACAAAAATTAAATCTAAATGGGTCAAAGATTTGGATATTAAGCCAACAACTTTAAACTTACTAGAAAAAGAAGTAGGGTCAACACTATAGGACATCGGAGTCGGCAGCACCTTCCTCAACAAAACTCCCATGGCTCAAGCAGTAAAGTCAAGAATAAATGAATGGGATTCAATAAAACTAAAAAGTGTTTGCACTGCTAAAGATCTAGTCAAGAGCATCATGAGAGAACCTACAATTGGGATAAAACCTTTGCCTGCTACACCTCAGACAGAGGGCTAATATCCAGAATATACAAGGAACTAGGAACTAAAGAAACTAAATACCAAAACCACAAATAATCCAATCAATAAATGGGCTACGGATCTTAAAAGAAACTTCTCACCAGAGGAAGTCCAGAAAGCCCACAAATATATGAGAAAAGGCTCTACATCATTAGTTATAAGGGAAATGCAATCAAAAATTCAATGAGATACCACCTCACTCCTGTTACAGCAGCAAAAATGAAAAATTCGAAAAGCAACAGATGCTGGAGGGGCTGTGGGAATACAGGAACACTGTTACACTGCTGGTGGGACTGCAAACTGTTTCAGCCACTCTGGAAAGCAGTGTAGAGAATCCTCAAAAAATTAAGGATGGAACCACCTTTCAACCCAGCTATCCCACTTCTTGTATTTTCCCAAAAGAGTTAGAATCAGCATATTATAGTGATATGGCTTCATTAATGTTTATAGAAGCTCAATTTATTATAGCTAGATTACAGAACCAACCCAGATGCCCCTCAGTCAATGAGTAGATACAAAAACTTTGGTACTTATATACAATGGAATACTACTCAGCCATTAGAGAAGACAATATTATGGCTTTTGCAGAAAATGGATGGAGATGGAAAGAATTATGCTAAGTGAAGAATCCCAATCTCAGAGACTCAAGGGCCGAATGGTATCTCTCATCTGTGGAAGCTAGAATACATGGGGAAGCAGTATGTTAGACAGCTAAGCTAATAATAACTTCAAATTGTATGATTCTCAATGCAACAGGGAGATGACTCCCTAGGATACTTGGAGGCAAAGAGAGCGGGCCGGGGGGAGGGGAAGGGTGTAGGAAGAACTTCTAGGAGACTGAAGAATGGGAATATTGGGGAATCATATCCGAAGGAAATCTCTGACCTCCACGAGATATCCATTTAACTTAGGAGTTCTTCTGGGGGAACAGCAACAGGGGTAACCAAAGCTGGGCATCCATGATATGGCATTAACTCTGGATAACTAAGTATATATACTTTGGTTCTTGAATGTTTGATAATGTTTCCCCCTCAACTGTATCTCTATATCCATCTAATAAATAAAATAAAATAAACAATATCAACAGACCTCTTGCCAACCTCACCAAAAGGAAGAATGAAGTGAAACAAATCAACAAGATGAAAGATGAAAACAGAAATATCACCACAGACTCAACCAAAATCCAAAAGATTATCAGAACTTATTTTGAAAATTTATACTCTGCCAAGTTTGATAATCTGGAGGATATGGACAGATACTTGGACACACACAACATCCCCACATTAACACAAGAGGACATTGAAAATCTAAACCAACCAATCTCAGATAGTGGAATTGAAGCAGCAATCAAAGCTCTTCCAAAAAAGAAAAGCACAGGACTGGATGGATATATGGCAGAAATTTACCAAACTTTCACAGAAGAGTTAACAATGATCCTCTATAAGCTCTTCAATGAAACTGATAGGGTGGGAGCACTCCCCAACACTTTTTATGAAGCAAATATTACACTGATACCAAAATCCAACAAAGACACGTCAAGAAAAGAATTCTACAGACCAATTTCCCTGATGAACATTGATGCAAAAATCCTTAATAAAATTCTAGCTAATCAGATCCAAAAGTACATTAAAAAAATAACACATCATGATCAAGTGGGCTTCATTCCAGGAAAACAAGGCTGGTTCAACATACTCAAATCAATAAATGTAATTCACCACATAAACAAAATTAAAAACAAAAATCATATAATCATCTCAATTGACGCAGAAATGGCCTTTGATAAAATTCAACATCATTTTATGCTCAAAACTCTGGAGAAGATAGGGATCAAGGGAAGATACTTTAACTATGTTAGATCCATTTATGATAGTCTCATAGCCAACATTATGCTCAATGGAGAAAAACTGAAAGCATTTCCACTGAATTCAGGAACAAGAAAAGGTTGTCCACTTTTCACCACTCTTGTTCAATATACTCCTTGAAACCCTTGCAAGACCTATCAGGCAAGACAAGGAAATCGAAGGAATTCATATAGAAAATGAGGAAGTTAAGTTGTCTCTATTTGCTGATGACATGATTCTATACCTAGAAGACCCAATAAGCTTGACCAGTGAACTTCTAGAGCTTATAGGCAATTTCACCAAAGTGGCTGGTTACAAGATCAACACCAGTAAGTCACTAGGCTCTACATCATTAGCATTAAGGAAAATGCAAATCAAAACTTTAATGAGATTCCACCTTACTCCTATTAGAGTGGCAAAAATGAAGAATATAAACAACAGATGCTGGAGTGGCTATGAGGAAAGAGGAACACTGTCACATTGCTGGTGGGACTGCAAACTGGTTCAGTCACTCTGGAAAGCAGTGTGGAGACTCCTCAAAAAGTTAGGGCTGGAACCACCTTATGATCCAGCTATTCCACTTCTGGGTATTTCCCCAAAAGAGTTAGAATCAGCATACTATAGAGATATGGCTTTATCAATGTTTATAGCAGCTCAATTTACTATAGTTAGACTATGGAACCAACCCAAATGCCCCTCACTGGACAACTGGATTCAAAAACTTTGGTACATATATACAATAGAATACTACTCAGCCATTAGAGAAAATGATATTATGGCTTTTAAAGCCAAATGGATAGAGATGGAAAAAATTATACTAAGTGAAGTATCCCAATCTCAGAGACTCAAGGGCCAAATATTTTCTCTCATTTGTGGAAGCTGGAATACAACCAGAAACAGTATGTTAGATGGCTAAGTTAATAATAACCTCAACATGTATGAATTTTTACACAAACTGGGGGAACCTTGCCTACGATACCTGGAGACATAGGGAGGGGAGCAAGAAGGAGAGAGGGATAAGGAAGGATATTTAGGATATTGGAAGAAGGGAGAATGGGGTAATCATCTCAGAAGGAGATCTCTGACCTCCACAAGAAGCCCAATTAACACAGGGGTTCTTTTGAGGGAATCATAGAACCATGGGGAACTCAAGTGGGGAAACCATGACATGGCATCAGCCTTGGCTATGTAAATGTAAATTTGTTCTTGACTGTTTGATAATGATTCCCCCTCAATCTTAAGTCCATATTCAACTAATTTAAAAAAAAATTATTCCGATGCCATTCTTTGCAGATATAGAAAAAGCAATTCTCATACTCATTTGGAACAACAAGAAACCCAGAATAGCCAAAACATTACTAAGCAAGAAAGATGAAACAGGTAGTCTCACAATACCAGATCTAAAATTATACTATAGAGCTGTAGTATTAAAAACAGCATGGTACTGGTATTAAAACAGGAATGAAGACCAATAGAAGAGAAGACACTGAGACAAACCCACAAATCTTTAAACATCTGGTCTTTGACGAAGGGGGTCAAAATATAACATGGAGGACAGACAGCCTATTCAACAAATGGTGCTGGACAAACTGGACAGCCACTTGCAGAAAATTGAAATTAGATCCTTATCTCTCAACTTGCACAAAAATCACATCAAATTGAATCAAGGAATTAGGAATTAAACCAGCTACTATACAACTGCTAGAAAAAAAATTAGGACCGACACTCTAGCATATGGGAATTGGCAACGACTTCCTCAACAAGACTCCTAAAGTAAAAGAATTACAGTAAAAAATCAATGAGTGTGATGCCATTAAACTAAAAAGCTTTTTCTCAGCCAAGGGATTAGTCAAAACAGTCTAGAGAAACCCAACAGAATGGGAGAGAATCATGGCCTGTGATTCCTCCAACAGGGGACTAATATCCAAAATATACAAAGAACCTAAAAAACTCAGTAACAAATACACAAATACTCCAATCAATAAATGGGCCAGAGAGCTAAACAGAAACTTCTCAACAGAGGACACTGAGCAAGCCAATTAATACATGAGAAAGTGTTCTAAATCAAGTGTAATCAGAGAAATGAAAATCAAAACTACCTTAAGATTTCACCTCACTCTAGCCACACTGGCAAAGATGAAGAATACAAACAATAACAAATACTGGAGGGGTTGTGGGGAGATAGAAGTACTAGCACACTGTTGGTGGAATTATATACTGGTCCAGCCACTATGGAAATCAGTGTGAAGATTCCTCATAATATTAGGATTGGAGTCACCATATAACCCAGCTATCCCACTTCTGAATATTTTCCCAGAGGAGTTAGAATCAACACATTATAGGGACACAGAAAAATCCATAATCACAGCAGCTCAATTTACAATAGCTAAATTTTGGAACCTACCCAGATGCCCCTCACTGGATGAATGTATCCAAAAGCGCCGGCATACATATATATATATACATATACATACATACATACATATACACATACATACAGAAACGTACATATATACATACATACACACACAATGGAGTTCTACTCAGTTATTAGAAACGATGATATTGCATCCACTGAAGATAAATCGATGGCAATGGAAGAAATCATGCTGAGTAGTTAGCCAAACTCAGAGAGTCAAAGGTCAAATATTTTCACTCATTTGTGGAGGCTGGAGCTAAACCCAGGCTTGGGGAAAAGGTAGACAAACTCATGTATTAGAACCACAGAACAAGAATGCAATATGGCAATATTTATGAGATACAGTTGCAAGATACTGCATAAGATATTTGAACAAGCTATACTGCATGCCTTTATAAAAACGTAAATGTTTAATCCTATTGTCAAATAACAAAAACAAAAAAGGATGATAGGAAGAAAGAAGACGGGAAATATTGGAACTGAAAGGAAAGTACATTCCAATCATTTATAAGTATACCGCTGTATATACTATAAACGTATACATAAAAAAAATGTTCTTCCTAGGTATAAGAATTATATCACTGTACTTGGATATTTTAGGAAAATTATAGGACCCAGAAGAGAGGCAGGGGATTAGTGGATGGGAGTAGGGAGGTAGAGGGGTGGAGGGGGATATTGACCAAATTATATTGATGTATTATGTGCATCTATGAATACGTGACAACAAATCCCATCATTATGTACAACTATAATGCACTAATAAAAATAAAAATTTAAAGAAACAAAACAAAGTTCTATGAGTAATGCCAAAAAAAATATTGAAAAATACAGTTACTGTAATTTGGAAATTTTTCAAAGTGTGATTTTAAATATTCACAGAAGAGGAGGAAATGGCAAAATCCTGCTGACTAGCAGGTCTTTGCTAAGATTATAAAACAGTCAAATTTAGCAAAGAAACATTAGTCTAGACAACTTCCAGTGGGGGTGAGGTGAACTTACATAATTTAAGGGAACTGCAAAGGAATTATCTGTCCCCAAATACAGAATGAGAGAGACTATCACAGAAACTCAAGAAAAAATAATGCAACCTGGTTTTATTCACTTGTTTTCCTTGGTCACATTCTTTATGTCTGGAAGAAATATATGAAGCAAAAAAAGAAAGGGAAGAAATCTAACTTTTCCAGTGAAAAGCCATCAAGAAGGATTGGAGAGACTTGTTTTCAGTCTTGGCTGTACATTAGATTTTAAAAAGGACAGGGGATGCAACTCAGTGGTAAAGCAACCCTGGGTTCAATCCCCAGCACCCCCCTACCCCTACCGCCCCACAAAAAAAATCTATGAGAAGTACTGAATTATTCAGGACTAGAACCAGAGCATTTTTTTTAAGCACCCCAGGTGAAACTAAACAACAGCTGGTGCTAAGAACCACTGAGCTAGTTGGAAATGATTTGATAGCAAATATAGTACAAGCCTAGCATGGTGCTCTAAGGATGATAAACATTGGTGGATAAATACTTTTTGATTAAAACTGTGACCATATCCTGGGCTATATTCCCATCACAAGACTGAAATCTCTTTCAGTGATCTCATCACCATGCAATGTCAAATAGTGTCAGCAAAGCACATATGAAGCCAACTGAGATGTTCTGGCTGCATCTAGTACCTGTGATGAGATTTTAAAAGACAGGATTCACTAATTAGCATAAGACCTAATGTAAGTAACTCTTCTTCAAAAGGAAAATTTAGGTTTACTGAAGCAGAAAACTAAAAGCCTTTAATACAAAGCTGTAATTAATGGGTATTATAAATCATAGCAGTACATCTCTGATTTCAGGTTTGTAGGATGCACTGCATGCAACACACAGTAATTCAACAAAAAGTGGCCTCCCGCATATAATTGCCTTTCCTGGAGAAAACCAATTTGATCCAAAGAAGTTAGAAAGGAATGCAGATAATTATGCATACTTAAAGTACAACTGCTTTCTGTTTTCCAAAGCAAATTTTAAAAAGTATGCTCTTATTTTAAGCAAAATAATTATTCTTCAGCTGTCCCTGTTTATATTCAATCTAATTGAATAGTAAGGCCAAACTTTCACGTTTACCTATTATATATTTAATTAGTTACTCTGAGATTTGAATACTCCAAGATCTCACACTGATTAAATTCCCCCCCCCCCATTCCCTGAACAGGATGAAAGATTAGGTGGTAAAATTACCCCAACATAAAAATACAAATCAACAAGAATTTGAAAGACACCATTCTCACCTTGTGCAAACTTTGAAAAGTACCCTGTTAGAAACCCTGGCAAAAGGTAACTGATTGGAACAAGAGGTCCATCCCTACTCCACTTCAGACTTTCCTTAGGTAGAAAAGTCCAGCCCTAGGCAGGAAGGAGCAGCCCTAGGCAGAACTTTGTTCTCCACACAAAGAACCTCTTTAGAGGACATTGTCTGCCACCTAGGTAAAGTTCACACCTGCTGCTACACTATCTTCTTGAGGTCTCTTCCTGTATCCCCACCAAAGTCATCCAGATAACAGCTGAACCCAGAATGTTTAAAAAAAAAAAAGCCCCCCTTTCCACAGTTAAACTACTACCAACTGATCAATGACAGTTCTCCAGAAAACAACCATATCTCAAACCAAGCACTGCACAATAAAAGCTACCAAAAATTGCTTTATAATATCTTACAATGTTTTTAAAGATTAAGTTTTAGCTTAAGTTTTCCTCTATCCCATATCTTGAATGAAGCATGTAAAATTCAACTTTCCATGTTTGTAATGAACCATTATTATTACACAAAGAAACTGTCTTACCAAGGACTTAATTTTTTGCAAAGGAAATAAGGTTATCGGATGATTCACCTAGCTTGGTTTAACTCTGACTCTTTGCAAAAGTAAAAGGATGCAAATCATTCAATGCTCATCTCTTCATCTTCAGGAATTGTGAAGTAGCAAACGACCACTTGATCTGCCCTACCCTGCTGTCATTTACTTTCACCATGAAGAGTCCAAGCAGTTCTCTCCAGGGACAACTGCCAACCTTAGCAGAACACTAGGAAGTGTAGGCCAATCCCCTTCTTTCTTCTCCCCCACCTTTGTAACCTTACTTTTCTCACTTCCTCCTCTTCTGATCCTTCTTCTCTCCTTTAACTGTTCTTTTAGTATTAATTTTTCTGTTTTACTTTCAAATCATTCTACCTCCATTCTGTTTTTACCACTTTTCATTAGATACTTCCTCTCATAAAAACACCTCTTCTCTTTTTTTCCCCCCATGCTACCTTCTCCACCAACTGCCTCCCTTTTTTTTTTTTTCCCCTCTTGCCCTATTAACTCCCTTCCCTTTGCTCTTACCTCTATCTGAACTCTCTCTCCACTATTTGCTTAAAGCCCTGCCCTGGTCTCTGCTCTATAAGCCTAAAGTCACGTACCTTCCCCAAACCAGGTACTCCCTATAAAGAGGCAAGATCTAAAATTCCTAGGGAATAGAAAAACTAGTCTCTAAATGGAAAAAACAATGTCCCTAACATCTAACACCATATATCTGTGTCACATGGTCCAACTTACCTATTGCTACAATAATTTCCCACCAATACTTTTTCAAGAATCAAACAGCGATGAATTAGAGTCTGATCCCACAAAATTAAATGAGTACAGCTTTATTCATCTTTGTAGTCATGCCTTCTATATACTGCCAGGGTCCATTCTGACCTCCTCTTATTTAATCTTTGAAGTTTACATGAAAAGAGGTTAGTTAGCAAAGAGGAACAATCAAAGTGCCAAACACTAGGAAGAAAGTATGTTTTACATGAAAATCTAGAACACAGACACTATGAAAATACAAGTAAACAGGCTTTCACTGAAGCTAGTTCTAACTGAAATCTAGTAAACTTTCAAAAGGCAAAAACAGGAGATCTCACAAAAACAGAAGACCAAATGAGTAGAGGAAGGGGATCAAGAGAGAAGGAGAGGAAGGCCTGGAGAAGTACTGGGGAATGAAATCTCCCAAATGATGGTGTGTCCATGTATGAATATACCACAATGAATGAATGAATCAATCAATCAATCTCTCTCTCACACGCACACATACTATAGCGCACTAATTAAAATAACAAAAAAATAGATCAGTAAAGTTGAACAAGAATAGGTCAATAAAATAGATCAGTAAGGTAAAGAAGCAGATGGGAAAGAGAAGAGATATTGTTGAATGAGAATGATCAAATGATGTTATAAAGATGTTTGAATATGGTATAATGAATCCTAGTGTATAATTATAATGCACCAACTTTAAAAAGGCACTATATATGTATATATACATTTTTTAAAAGAAAGAGTGACAGAGAGTCAATGTTATTCATTTTTTATCTGGTTTTTATTTTCCTGACAATTGTGTATGTGGTGCTAGCGTTCAAATCTGGGTCCTTGCACATGCCAGGCAAGTACTCTACCACTGAGCCACCTCTCCAGCTCAAGGAACTATGTATTAACCCTACCAAATCAGAGTTAACATCTAATAGCAAACACTACAAATAGTTATTTAATGATTTATCTTTTTCAGTATAAAATCTCAATAGCATTTAAAGATTAAAGCAGAACTCTGATGTGGGAACCGCAGGCGGTCCCACAAACCCCTGACACCAGCAGAATGTGCATGAGTGCATGCCTGCCAGAGGGACTGACGCACTTGGACATAGACCAAGAAGAGGATGTATGTGGCTCAAGGACATTAGACGTTGTTCTCAGCCTCGCAAATGTTCTTAGAATATTACAAAGTTTTATGTTAGAAGTTCTTGTACTTTTGATAAGATGCCTT
>PVKS010014058.1:5215-34686 GCA_004027875.1 Aplodontia rufa | reverse complement strand
AAGTCCTGTCTTGAGTCCTGAGTCTGTCTGTCTGAGTCTTGAGTCTTGAGTCTGAGTCTTTGTCTTTTCACCCTGAATGTGTGTGTATGTATGTCATTATTGTCGCTTCATTGAATGAATGCAACACTCTGAGATGTGGGGTTTCTAAAACTTATATTGAAATATGGCAGTTCCTACTCTCTACACATTAGTCTACCAAAGCAGCAATGCTCTTATCTCAAGCTTAGTCAGAGACTGCCTTACCTTTGGCCAAAAAAAAAAAAAAAATTTATCAAAAGAAACGGTGCCCCTTTATTTTACTTAAAGCAACTAGCACACTAAAATCCAACTCATCTATGATGGAATTTAAATTCTGAAGAGTCAGCTACAGAATACAGGATGAAGAAGAAAGAAGGTCCAGAGGACAAAAGGCTGCAGGGACAAAAGGGTTATCCAGAGTGAAGACAGCAGTGTTTTCAAATGTTGAGAGGATATGACTGAAGAGATCAGGGGGAAACTGAAATAGTTCTGATAAAACGCCACACTGCTCAAACACAAATCTACCTATTTTATTGTTTTATAAAGCAGAATTTATTAAACACCTGGAAAGGCTCTTTGAACAGGTCAGGGTAACTCACTCTACTCTATTTTTAGCTTCCAAAGCACCAGAAATGAAAAAAAAGGCTGAAGATGGGTAGTTTTACAAAAGAGCAAAACTCAGAGAGATGAGAAAACTGAAAAGAAGTATGTCCAAACGTGAGAAGGAGACATTTAAAATCCCGTGCAGTTGGAATCTTTTTAAAATTCTGAATAGCATGAGAGGTTCTTAATAGTACATGCTTATTAATACATTAATACTGCTTCAAAACATAAATTAAGGCAAATACAAATAGTGTTGTTTTAAATATACAGCTACAAGTTCGGGAGAAAACTTATTATTCCTTCTATTAATGTATATTAAAAATATATGCTACTTAATTAAAATCTACTGCATAAGACCCTAACTCTTACTGCTTACTCTGAATCAAGGGCAAAAAGTCCTACTATTTTCAAACTCTGCATATAAAAGAGTTTGGTTCTCCAAAAATCAATAAGTCAAATATTTGACTGATCTGTACACTCTGATTAGAGAATTCACATCATAAGGTCACAGCGTTCTACCGGCTTCTTCAAGTTTTCCACATTAACAGTCAATATCAAGGGTTGGATTTTTCCTAGGCTTAAATGTCACTATCCATTCTCATTGTAAGGTGACAAAACCATAAATGTGATTCGCTAGTGTTTTTTTTTTTTTTCTCAACAGAGGGATGGTAAGAATTTGCCTGCTGTGAAAATACCAATAGTTCACCTTGCATGACATTTTCCCATTTGAAAGTATCTGCTTTCACAGACTGAAAGCTAATGTGCCAGGAGGCTCTGTGTTCCTCAGCAAGATAAAGAGAGTTCCACAGGGAACTTGGGCTCAGGATGGCCCTTCACTTTGGGATGAGAAGTGAGTTAAATGGGCTCTTGATAGAGAATACCAATTACCAGCAGTAAATGTATGCCAGCATAATCACAATGGTGATGATCATAAAATCACTGCCACACACCAGCCAGCACATCCTCACAGGAAATACTCTCCCCATGACTATTTCACCTCTGATTCAGGATTCATAAACAAATACTGCAATAGGCCTGGAGTCAAAGTCTGAGGCCTTGAAAGATTATCGTCAATCCAAAAAAAAGTAGAGAGCAAGAGTTAACGATTTAAATAAAAATACCATGTGGCTTAACCTTGGACATACATAAGGAACTGATTCTCATCAAATGAAACCCATTATCCCATAATAATTGTTTGTTGTTTGCTTGTTCATTTTACAATCATGGGGATCAAACCCAGGGCCTCATTTGTGCTGGAGAAGCTTTACTCCCAGCCTTAAACCCATGATAATACTATACCCTATACATCATTCTCATTCAGTAAGTGTGTGCTGTATATATTAGTCAGGGTTCTAAGCTGTAAGTGATCCATTCAATTGATAAACTTAGTCAGAAAATATTTGTTAAAAATTATGTACTCATAGAATACGCACGCACAGGGTTAAAGAACAGCAACAGAACACACCATTACAATAAATAAGCCCAATAAGAGTCTTAAGTTCACTCATCTAATCCTCACAACAACCCTACAAGGTACTTGTTACTTCCTATTTTGCATTTGAGGGAACCCTGTTTCTGGGTAAACGCTACACAGCAGATTCCTTTCACTCTTCCCTTCCATGGTTGTCCGTGGATTTTATTCTTCAATTCGACAGACAAGAACTCAGAAGATAGGTGCTGAATTCCCCAAGGTGTGCTTCCACACCAAGAGCTGCAATGCACTGCTAAAAAGTAGTGGGGGAAAAGCCAACTTTTAGCTGCGTAGCTCCTAACACTATTTCGGCTGCAGAATACTAGAAATAGGCTACTTTGGCTGCAGAAATCTGTAGCCAGCCCAAACTCTGTTCACCAGAGGTAGCAGAGAATCTGAGTATAGCTTCGGCTCCTGCCTAATCCTCAGCAGAATGGATTATCCCTGGTACCTTCTTTGTGACATAACTTCTGATTCAGAAACTGGGGTAAATATATCATTTGACCATATCCTAGCTACAAGAAAAGCTGAGGAAGCAAGCATCTGACATTTTCTGCAGGCTCTGTCCTTGTGGGACAAAGAGAGGATTTCCACACACAGGATTAGGTAAGTAGTCAAACATCCACTACACTTGGATGGAGTAGTGAACACCATCAATGCTATATTGTGTTACACAGATTGGAGCAACAAATGCTACAGTAAACTTTTGATCTTTTCCTATACCAATTTTAGAACAGAGATGCTGAGGATGTGGAGTACAGTGTCTATACCTGTACTCCACATTAGGATAGCAACAGCACCTGAAGGAAAGGAGAAGCCCTAAGAGCTAAGGTCATCACACCTATTTCTTGCTTCACTAACCTCTAGCAGTGGTGGCCACAGTATGTTTAACCTAACAAACAGGACACTAAAACATAAGGTGGGAGGCACTCACCATGACCCCTGCTCTAGCTGAAACCAGAAGACCATGAAGAGTAGAATAAAAACTAGCACCCTTCCAAACAGTGACACCAGATGTCCAGCCCACTCAATCAATGCTAAAATCTCCACCTGGCAGAGTTTGGGTCCTGTGTTCTAGAAGAAATGAGAACATATACGCTCTCCCCTAAAGCTTTCCCCCTAATACAACCCTTGGGAGTCTCCCTCCCCTGAGTTGCCCACCGCCCTATAAAGGCCAACAACAATTTGTCCACAGTAAATTGGGAAGTTTCAGTTTTGATAATTGCCCAGGTTCCTGATTTGTGCAATTCAATACAGTTCCTTTTTGTTTGACTCTAATACTGCTTTGGAGTTTCTATTGGCATATGTCTGCAACAAAGGACCCAGAGGCCACTGGACCAACATGCCTACTGTTAAAATTATATAAAATAACTCAATAAATAAAGGAAGTACTTTGCACATTGCTTGGTACATACTAATTACTCTAAAAGTGCTGACAGTGATGTTGAAAATAATAATGATAAGAGCAGGAGGACAATGTCTGACACACAGAAAGTACATGTTAAATAGCTGCTGTTATTATGGTGCTTGTTGCTATTATCACAATTTATTCCAAGTCAAAGGGTTCTTGTACCTTTGGTTCTTTCATTCATTCAGCAAATATATACTTAGTACCTATTGTGTTTCTGTCACTGAGTTAAGCACTAGAAATATAAAAGATAGCAAAACATGGGCATAATCTTCTCCCAGAGCTCACTGGGAAAGGAAGTGATTAATCAAATAATCACACAAATAAATGTGACATGGTAACTGTGGCAGGTGCTCAATGGAAGGTATATGGTACCATAAGCACGTACCAATGACAAATGACCTGGTCAGGGACGTCAGGGGAGTGGTCCTATTTGCGTGATACTTATGGGAAGACCCACAGAATGAACCGAGGTGAGCCAGCAAAGAGCACTTCACCAAGGGAAGTGGAAAAGCACAGAGCATTCTTGGAAAAGAGAACAGCAAGCATAAAAAAAAGTGTCAGGACGGGACACTCTGTATTCCAGCAACCAGAAAGTCCAGTGTGACTAAAAAGGAGAAAGCAGGAACCAGATGATGAAGGGACTCTGGGCCAACACCAAGCAGTTGAGTGAGTCAACACATCCATATTTCTCTTCTTTAACCAGCCAATGAAGCCATAATCGCTACCTCCCTGTGAGGAAGAAAGACCTGTGGGGATTAAGGGGGTCATCAAAACCAAGTACTTCCACATGTTTCACTGTACTGACGTGAAGAAGGCCTGAATAGTTTTGAATCCTCTGAAGATGTTTTAAAGGACACTTGGTAGCACTGAGGCCCTTCATCTCCTAAAAAAGTGTTTTGAATCATAAAGCCAAAAAAGGATACATGGATGGATGGATGGATGGATGGATGGATGGATGGATGGATGGAAGGAAGGAAGGAAGGATGGAAGGAAGGCAGGCAGGCAGGCAGGCAGGCAGGCAAGGAAAGAAGTCAAGGAAAGAGGAAGGGAGGAAAGAAAAGAAGGGCTGGAGTGGTGGCTCAGTGGTTAAAGTGCTTGCCTGGCATGCACAGGAACCCAGGTTCAATCCCCAGCACCACACACACAACTAAATGTCGGAAAAACAAAGGCCAGATGAAAAAATAAGTTGATTCATTCATTCATATTCTCTCTCTCTCTCTCTCTCCCTTCCTTCCCCCTCTCTCTTTAAAAAGAAAAAGAAAGAAAGCAGAGATATGTTTGGTTTAATCTCCCATACTTTATATTTGAAGAAATCACCTCATAATCACTGACTAACCCAGAACTGGAGCTCAGTTCTACAACTCCAATCCAGTGCTTTTCCTTACTTCTCTGCCACTCAGAAGCAGCCATACCTTTAATCTGCTCAAACGCCAAGCCTGCTTTAATAAGTTGAAAAAGATGGTGCACTTCTCACTGTTGAGCACAAGGCTGTTTTGATATAAACAATACTAACATGCAACATAATGAACCAGAAACTAAAGAGTAGCACGTAGCAGGGGATGTCAGACTGTATTTGTTTAACAGCTGTCAGCTTTTCTCCAAAGCAGTTAAATCTTGATTAACTGGAAACTTACTCCTTTTTTTTCTTTAAGACTCCACTTCAAGAGGAATCACATTATAAAAAAAAGAATTGACACTGGATTTTTTATTGTTTAAAGAGAGAGAGAATAAAAACCTCTAAAGGATGCTGGATGACCATCTTATATTAACCCCAACACAGAAGCCATAGTCAGGATGGCAGCTCCAGGGAGATGTGGTGTTCTTTTAAATGCAAAGGAAACACACTACAAGACAGAGGTCTTCTATTGCAACAGCCTATGGTCAGGAGCAGGTCAAAGAGAACAGAACTAGGAAAGTAAGCTCCTGCATGCAGATCCACTGGCCAAATCCTACAGCAAGGTTGGGTCATACATATGACAGGATTATTTGTAGTTCTGACAACAGAAAACAAAGAGGCCACTTAATCTCGGTTTTCTTACTTTCATGAGATAACCTCATTTTTCTTATCTCTTTGACCTTTTGTCAAAGAGGATAAAACAGAAATGCAAAATTATATCATTAATTCAAAAGTTTCAGGACAATAGATTGGTGAATCAAAAAAATCAAAATAACACTAAAAAAAGCTAACAAATTTCCACTACTTTCATCTTTGCATACCTCCCTCAGTTTTATTTTAATCATCTACCTCCCATTTTTTGCCTAATAGTCACCAACAATCCACGTTTGTGCACCTTCCTGCGCTTGATTCTAGTTATTCAAGCGTGGAGAATAGAAATAATCCCTTCACCAACATCATGAAGACGACCAATATGCAGTCAACAGGTATGTGCCATGCACTTTTTTTTACCTAATAGTCCATTTAACCCTTTTGCCTATCCCTAGGGTACAGAATAAGAAATGATGGTTTGGAGTGCTTTATATAATAATGGAGAGGGTATTTAAATCCACACAACCTGGTCCCAAAACCAAAACTTGTAACCATTATAGCTGTCTTTCATGTCAGATCAGCAGGTTTTAATCTTTGATGTTTTAATTCCCAAGGTTCTTTTCCTATTTTCCATCTACTAGTTCTTGTCAATTAATTCTTATTACTACCATTCATGCACCACTCTGGTACTAGGTAATTTTGTCTAGTGAAAAGAGAAAAGGAGGCATTGATGGCATCTACAGTATGCTAATTTCTTTTTTGGAGTCTCATAAAGACACATGAATTTCCCTGTTCTTTGATTAAATGCACATACTCTCAAAATTAACCAAAGTTGATCATGATTAACAAAAGAATACCCACCTTGATTTCTAGTGTATCTCCTCTTTTAAAAGCTAGTTTACACTGAACTGTCAGATTAAACCACACAGCTCGCGCAGAGCTCTACTATACTGTTCAGATAGTCAGAAACACTGAAAATGCACTTACACATCTGCCGGAAGCTTCTGTTGCCAGAACTTGTCAGAGCAAGCATGATTTAGTACTAATTGCAGTGCCCTTGACAGTCCTGAACTACAAGGTTTATCCATCTCAGTAAGAAGGAACAGGTGAAGTAGCATATGAGGGCAGATGTAGGAAGCTGAACACTTTTCTCTGACAGCTAAAACAACAAGATAATCAGTAACAGTGCTCATCTTTCTACTATGTCAGCAAAGCCACTTACCAAGGTTTTATATAATGTTTTGCTGACTGACCCTCCCTTTCCCACAAGTTATTTTCAAAATTACATCACTGCATGTGCTTGCTCTTTTTCCCCTTCCTCTCCTCTCCACATTGCTTAATGGAACCCTGACTTTTCTTCTATTTCATGGATCATGTCATCCTTAAATACAGACTTTCAGCTGTCTTAAGACAAGATGAGGGACTTCCAGTTTCCTTGATTTTAATCCCCCTGCTACAAGGTACATCTTTCTTATCTGTGTCATTAATCAATAAAGGAGCTGACAAGAGTCACTCAATATTATGAGCCATTCAGTTAAGCTGGAACATTGCTCAGATAAAATTCAGAATAAGAAGTCGTCAGGCTTCATAAAATTGATCTTACCCCAATAAAACTTGGTTTACAGAGTCCTTCATTTTTCACTGTGAAAATCCAAGAGCAAGGAAAACACAGCTTAGAAGCAGTATTACAAAATTGATATTACTTTTACAGTAAATCAAACCCACAGAGAAATTTTAGAAGTTACACCTGGAAGTTGATTATAAAGTTCAACTTAAAGGTTTTATTGTTTAAAAAAAAAAACATAAAATAAGACTGACAGTCATAAGCCTAGCCTATCAGAATACTTTAATTAGTAAACTCTCAAAGACATTCTTTAGAATGGCAGATATGTAAAGTCCAGGAGATATCATATTTAACCTACTAAAGAAGACAGACATTAACAAGCATTACAGAATAATATCCTCTTGATAGTTTTTAGAAGTATTGCCATCTGTAAAATTGAAGACTGTTCAATTCTCAAAAGTGCAACTTACTAATTAAGTCTCAGGTATAGTCCTAAATCCCTAGAAAAGCGCTGCAAAAGCCCACCAACAACTATCACTAAATATAGCACTCCTGCAAATTAAACATGTTTCAGACAATTCTGTTGGTAACAACTGGCCAGCAGCAGAAAATGTTTTCTAGTCCTGCCCTCCTTCTGAGATTTAACAAGCCATCTATAGTTCTAGTACGAATGAGATGTTCTACTTTTTTTTCAGTTTTGTTTTTGTTTATGTTTTGTAGAGACCATAACAAAAAGCTATTACCATTGGCTTATATGTTCTACCTCCAGAAAGCACCAAATACACAGGAAAGCACAGAGAACAAGGCTGCCACACCATCAATACTGCACGACTGGATCTCTGGGCCTATGTGTCCCTCATGCACCTCTGCAGCAGGCAATCTCCCTCCCCTTGTAGGATGATTGATTTCATCCTAAAAGGGAAGGCTATGGAGCCTGGTTATTTGGTTAAACAAACAGTGTTACTGCAAGGTATTTTGTATATCTGATTAGCATTTACAGTCAGTTGACTTTACAAAGAGGACTTTCCATAATGCAGGTCAATAATCCAGTCAGTTGAAGGCCTTAAAAGCAAAAGCAGGTTTCTTCAAGAAGGAATTCTACTTTAAGACTGTAATAGAGAAATCCTGCCTGAGTTCCAGCAAGGAGACCTTCCCAACAAATCCTAGACTCAAGACGGTGGCTTTAACTCTTACCTGAGTCTCTAGCTGCTCCTACAGATTTCATACTTGACAGTACCCCCAATTACATAAGCCAATGCCTTAAAATCTCTCCCTAGACACACACCTCCACCTCACACCCCCACTTTCTCCTATTGGTTATATTTCTCTACAGAACACTGGCTGACACAACCTGCTTTAAGTACCAGGCTCAGGAAAAATAACTGTGGTAGAAAAATCAAAAAAGAAGAAACATCAACAATAGAAAGTATTCAGATGAGAAAAATATAGAACACTTTTTTTTCCAAATTTTGCCACGCTTTTTCATCCTTATATATCCTTCTAGCATTTTGCTAAAAATATCCTTTTAATCAAGAACAAATGAAACATAAATTATAGATGTAACAAGTTTTTTTGTAGTCACGTTGTCTAATTGAAAGGATATATTGCTGTCACTGAAGATTCTTTAAGATATTCAGAGATGTCACTCAGTAGTAGTCATCTATGGCCATGTAATAAGCTACTCAAAAATTGATGATCTCACATAATTTCTGAGGATCAGGAATCCACATGTGGCTTAGCTACGTGGTTCTGGCTCAAGATCTCTCATTACGTTGCATGTAGATGGTGGGTGACAAGGCCTGCAATCATCTGAAGACCTGAGTAAGAAAGAGCAGTACGAAGACCTGTTCCAAGGTACCTCATTCATGTCAGCCAGTAGCCTTAGTTCATCCTAACTAGGGGCAGATGGCCTCAGTTCTTCATCACACACACTTCCACAGGGCTTCTTGAGCATCCCTATGACATGGTAGCCAATTCTCCAGTGAGCAATCCAAGAGCAAGAACAAGAGGATACCACAATGCCTATTATGATCTGGTGGTGGAAGTCATGTGCCACACTTCAATTCATTAAATTCAAATTACTAAGCATAACTCCAGTTAGGGGAGTTAGTTCTACCTTTGAGTTACCAAAGTGTAAATCATACTTGATTTAATCCCTGCCACAAGGCTATGCTTTGATTGGTCATTACTCCTCTCAGTTTTATCCTTATTTTAAGGATTGATGCAGAACTTTGACTCTTACTACCATAAAACCTCTAAATCTGAAGACTAAGTACTTTTTTTTTTTTCTACTGGATGTTGAAAACCCAGGGCCTCCCACAAGTGCTCTGTATATTTTTTTTTCATTCCTACTTGAGAACTGGACAGATAACCTCAATTTTTAACAACAGTCAATGCACACACTATTAGTATTCAGTTTTGTTTTTCTTTCTTTCTTCCCCTATAAGTTCACCAGGTATATGATCTCTTTACTTGTACCTCATCTTCTTCAGCTACAAAAAACAATCACAGGTTACTGAACAGTTACTAGATTGATTGTTCTTGGTTCCAGAACAATATGGTGGTCAAACTCCATGAATGAGACTTTCAGTGGTGATAGTGAGGCTCTTGAGCCCAACTATTCCAGAGGCAACTATTCTAGGCTTAAAATATCGTATTCTAGGATTAAAATTTTGGCAGGTATGTTGTAGAGGGGCCTACTTAGCTCAGTTAAAAACCTAGTTGATTTATCACTGTGTAGAAACCTATCATTTGTGGAAAAGATCAGTTATAACAGCATCTTGGATTCTCTTTGAAAGGAAATCCTGAAATTTGTGCTAAAAAGGTTCTCCAAAGGTGATATTATATAATTCCTAATACCACAATTAATTCCTTTCTATGGGATTTTTTTTTCAAGTAATCATCCACCTGAATGACTCTAAAAGGGACAGAAAAATGCAAAGTAAAGGGAACTCTTCTTACATGTTGAGTGTTGTGCTAAGCATTTTTAAAAAGTCATCCAATTTAATCCTCACATCAGAGCTATGATAGAGGGATTATTATCTTCATTTTACAGATTAAAAAATTTAAGTAACTCATCCCAAATCACAAAACTAGCAGAGTTAACACTCAAGTCCAGGTTATCTTACTCCAAAGTCCATCATATCAAGTCAGATTTGCTGTTAGTAAAAACTCCAAAATTCCAGTGATTTAACACACAAATTTTTTGTTGTTGTTTTGTTCACATTAAATAAAAGTTAAGGGGTGAGTAAATTTCTACTTAATGCTGCAATGTTGGCTCTACAAGTCTTTTTATTCTGGGATTCAAGCTGAAAAAACATCCCTGTCTGGGATATATTGTTCTCTTGGTGGTAGGTTTAAAAAAAAAAAAAACCCCAAGAATTGAGCTGGAGTGGATGCTCAGTGGTTAAGGCTCTTGCCCAGCATGCCTGAGTACGTGAGTTCGGGCCCCAGCACCACGTACAAAATGAAGTGTTGGAGCAGCAAAAGTCACATGAACTAGATGGAAATTGTTTCTTTCTTTCTCACTGTCCCTCTCTCTTAAAAAAAAAGAAGAAAAAGAAAAAAGAAAGAAAAAAACCTGCAAGAATTCAAGTCAAAGCACACAAACTACAATTAAAGCTTCTTCTCAAAGTTGGCACACATCATACCTACCCATGTGCTATTAGCAAACCCAAGTAACGTGGCTAAGCCTCTCCTTGAGAGAAAAAGGTACACTCTGCCTCCTAAAACTTACAAGAAGTCACATGACTAAGAAATTTTTAAATTGTCTCCTATGAAGAAAGAGTGTGTATTTCATGTAAAGAAGAAAGTAAAGTAGTCATTAGTGCTATGCACCAAATAACTCTAGTCCTCTTCCAAGACACATGGAAGGATTTTATTGCCCTATCCCACCAATGTCATATGTAGCCAGGTACATAGACCATTTTGCTTTGGTCTATGGGATATGAACTAAAGTGATACGTCATTTATGAGTAGAAACTGTATAAGCAAGTATGTGATTGGACATTTTTTATTTTCTTTTTGTTTGTTTTGTTGTTATTGTTTGGTTGTAGTTTTTGGGGGGGTTTTTGACACTTTTTACTTTCTGGCAACACTTCATATCATGACAGGAATCAGGGTTCTAAAACGTAGACAGTATGGAACAGAGCCCCCTAATCTATGGTGAGCATGTAGCATGAATGAGACATAGCTATGTGAGTCACTTGTGTTACTATAACATAAATTGGTTTTTTTTCTTCGCAATACTGAAGCTGGAGTCCAGCAGTATATTCTACCACTGAGCTACATACCAGCCCTTGTAAAAAAAATTTTTTTTTAATTTTTTATTTCAGGTCTAAGTTACCCAGAATGGCCTTCAACTTGTAGCTCTCCTGTAACTTCCCAAGTGGCTAGGATTACTGTGTAGACCTGCCTAAATGAGCTTCTTTTGACTAATACACAAATTGATCAGATTCATTCCCTCAGGAATATCAACTCAAAAAAGAACTGGATAATCAGCAGGATGATAAAAGCCAAAATTGAATCTAAAACTCATTATAACAAACCAAAATTAAATTATGAGTATACAGAAACTATGAGACAGAAATAAAAAAAGTGAGAAAAAGAAAAAAACAAAGAAGGCAATATGTAGTTAAAAAATTGAAGATATGGGGCTGGAGCGGTGGCTCAGTGGTTGTACCACTTGCCTGGCATGCACGGGTATGCGAGTTCAAACCCCAGCACCACGTACACAACGAAGTGTCTGAGGAATGAGGGTCACAGGAAAAACTAAATAAAAATTGCTTCGCTCTTTCTCTCTCTCACTATCCCCTCTTTCTTAAAAAGACAACGACGACGACGAAGATAACAAAGACATAAAGAAAGACATACAGGAAAGATCATGAATACAATCATGAGTTTCCAAATTCTACAGCTGCCTGCCTTCGTTGCAATAGCTTTGTGGCCCAGTTCAGGCTGAGAGAATCTTTATAATTTCTTCTTCTTCTTTAAAGAAATTAAATGAGTCTTAAAATGAAAAAAGTGGGACAAATAAGACCTACTAAATGTTCTAAGTCAATTATTTAGAAAAATTTTATGGAATTTTTATAAAGATTTCCTTCCTGATGTAAGTGTTAAAAATTTTACAACATCAAATTTACTTAAGATAACATTCACCTATTATCAAAAATACTAAGTATATATACATATATAGAAACTCACTAAATATCTCCGACTATCATCTAGGGGAATTTCAGGAAAAGGAAGAAGCTGGACAAGAATAAGAAAAGACTTTCCCAAAACCAAAAGGCTAAAATAAAAGAGAGATTCTTAGCATCTGAAAATAGTTTTCTTATTTGGAAAGTTAAAAGAAGTTGATTCTTTTATACATACATGCTGAGCCTATACAACCTCCCAAGGAAAGTTTTCTGCACATGAAAGTGCTTACTATAATACTGAGCTCAGAACTAGAATTCAATAGACATTTGGTTGACTGATTGATCATATAAATCACTAGGCTTATCATCATTAGCTTTATAAATCACTCAGCACATGTGATCATCCTTTAGATGCCAGACAAAAAGCTAACACTGATAATTAGATTGGTTGACTATTAGTCCAGATGCTGTAATTCCAGAGCTAAGATCTAAAGAGAAATTAATAGATTAAATTAGACATATGCTGGGGGAAACTCAATAGCTCAAGAGCATATTGAACTTAATATCTGTTTAAACACATGCCAAGGCTTTTTAATCAAAACAGAAAGCACTTATGGAAAAGCTACTTTATAGCTGGCACTATGCTAAGACTCTTCATAAGGAAGAATCAGACCTCTCAAAAAATCTTTTCTAAACCACATACAACAGTAAGACACTGAATTATGGCAAATTTGAACAAGAAGTTGGCCAAGTAGATAGCAAACTACAAAATAAGTTTCCAACAGGTTTGTAGTATTAGACACAGAGAAAAATTAATAACTAAGAAGTTGCAGTAGTCGTTTCAATACCATTTCTACAGATCAACGAATTTTAAGTCACTGGCTTCTTTTATGTTATGCTACAAAATCAACATATTTCACTATTACTTAATCTTATTTTGTGGTTAATTCTTCTTGTAAGATGGACAGATAGAAAATTTACAGAACTTACACTTAATTGATTTTTAAAACACTGGATGAATTTTCACCTGTAAGTGACAGGCTCTCTGAAATGACAGGTAATGTGACAGGTAAAAGTAAATGAAACAAAACTGAATTGCCTTTGTCATTAAGCTTATTCTTTCTGTAGTAAAACTAGGTTGGGACTGAGGCATTTGAATTTTACTATTCAAGCACTAAATAAATCTGTCTCCTCCACAATGGTAGTTCCACCTCAACAGTGATGCATATCCTCATTTTAATTAACCTAACAGTCTATTCACTGATCATACTTGGAGGTCCATTTCATTACCCTAAATTAACATTTTCTTTCCATTAACGTTACAGATAATAAAAAAGACATTGCTTTCATGTGTAGTTTACAACACATTTAATCTATAATACTCCTTAGTTTAGTGATTACAAGCACTTAAATGCTCTTTGAAAAACACTTAGAACTCCTAGCAGCCCAATGATTTATTTACTCATACCCAGGAAGGACTATTAATAAAGAAAATAAAAACGCAGTATTTCAAGAGTAAAAATATCTATTCATTAGCAATTCAAGAAAGGTGTTGATTGATCTCATTTTAAAAGGTAAGATGGTTCTCCTCAGAGTAAAAGGGTTTGTATTTACGTAAAATAATTGAATAATCCTAACTGACACATTTTGTCATTCCTAAATCTTCTTGCAATGAGATTAGTTTAAGTTTAGAGTCAGACATTTGAAAAACAATGAAGTAATGTAATTGTTTAAGAGAACTGTTTAAAGATCTTTCCTAGTAAATGTTTGCCAATTTAATAAGAAATTATTTGATCGTAATTCTTTGATACAAATTCAACACCTAAGGGCTAAATAGTCATCTCTAGGTTAGACATTTACATGGATATCAGCCCATTATTGTTTCCAAATTAATTCCTATTGATCAAAATGAAACATAAAGTTCAATTTTACTTAAAGATAATTTTTTTAAATTTTTCACATAATCCCAGGTTAACAATACATCTTCAAAAGTGTTGTCAGACTAAAGTGCATTCTTTTGAACTCCCTCCCCCTCCACTCAAAACTGTTCCTACTGAAGCTATTCTGAGGCAAGTTTTCTACTACCTGCAACAAAAACAAATGTCATTTATCATCCTGAGGCAGGAAAAGAATAAGACCACGGGTTTAAAAACAACAAAAAAGATTCCAACCTCAAGGGCCAGGATGCTGAAGTTTTCAAGCAGTATTTTCAGACACAATGCTATTAGGGCTGCGGATTCCTCTTGAGCAAGCCCCTACCTTTGAGGAAGGGAATACTGAGAAATGACTTCTTGTGCCTGGGCACTCTAAAGAAGCTCTAACTAAAGAGTTGGGAAGACCATGACTGACCCTCACTTCATCATTCGAAATAAATGCTGGACCTGCAGTGACAGGCATCCATACATTGTGGTGTTTCAGGCTAAGAGAACCCTGTTCTTTCTAGTGGAAAATGTCTGTAGTAGGCTGTAGGGAACACAGTCTCTTTGGTAAAATAGTCGAATTTTTATGCTTCCCTCTATAAAAAACAGTAACCAGGACAAATTCTAGGAATCACTAAGCACCTGGGGATTCCCAGGCTACTACAAAGAAAGGAAACTCAAAAATAAAAATAAAAGAAATCCTCAAGAAAATGTGACAGGGCTGTTGTCTATGTGAATGATTAAAGAATTATAACCTGCCCTTTCTTTCCTTCCCATTTTGCCTTCCTTTTTCTTTCCAGCATGGAGTTCACCACTGTGCTAAGGTGGCTAAGAATATAGGGCAGCTGGAGGCTCTATGCAGGGTCAGAAGGTGGAATAATGCTAGGAGCTCTAGAGATGGCAAGCAGATGACAATGAGACTGGGAAATCTACGTATAGTAAATCACTTCTCATTGAGCAAAAAGAAAATATATTGAGGAAAATGGATGTTGTCTACCCTACACACACACACACACACACACACACACACAGCCATAGAAGGTATTTACAAACAACTCCATGATGCTGAAATAGAAATGAAGGTATCAGCATGAACTCATGATCTCACGATTCTCCTACACATACACGCACACAGTGTGTGTGTGTGTGTGTGTGTACATTGTATATCTCCTAACTCTATTCCTGAATAGGATCTCAGATTTGTCAGTTACAAATGAAGGGATATCCTAGAATCCTCCTGAATCACTTTCACCTCTCACAAACCATTATGATATTAGATTGCTGGCAAACACAAAAATACCTGCATTAGACACCATAAGACTGTAATTCCTATTTTATTCCATGATTTTTTTTTTTTAGAAAATACATATTTAAGTAGTTGCCTACTATCTGACTAGACAGGATTTTGTACAGCCACCATCCTAAACATTATACTCTGGGAGGTGGTCTGGATCACCCCAAAATTCTAAATATATGAATAATGTAACCAAAATCCAGTTTAAATTAACTTTAGGTACCACCACCAAGTAAAATCATTACATCACAGGCAAAAAAAAAATAATACCACCATGATTAAATGAGGTAGAAACAAGGACTCGGTATGATGCAGTTTTTCCTTTGTGGAATAATCAAAGGTTTCCCAACCATGATTCTCTGCCCACCGGTAGGCCCTTAACCATGTTCTGTTTTGCATGTTTATTTACCTTTTTAGCATCATCATTGCAAATCACTTCCTTTTGTCAATTCCTGCAGTATTAATTCCCATTAATCTTTCCCTATGTTGTGAGTTCTTAAAAATGCAATAATAAAATTCAGTATCTTCAGCTAGGTCTTCAGCCCTTCAACAGAGGAAGCTGTGTATTATCTTTTTTTGTAGTTTAAATGCCTTGCACAGAGTTAACAAAATAACAGGCTCACAATAAATATTTAAAAAGGATTACAGTTTTATAAGTGCTATTTTTCACAATCATACATGCATTAAAGAGTCCAGAGTAGTTCCAAAGTAAGAAACATGGATTTTAGTTCTATTCTTCCCTGAATTAGTCTAATAAGTCACTTATCTATTTTGGGGCTCAGGTTCTTCAACCATATAAAAAGAGGATTTCTAAAATCCTTCCCAGTTCTAAAACTCTACAATTCTACATGACAGAGTAAATACAATTTATTTAGCACTATTAGTGAAACTATATGGCCATTTTACCATTCATTTAACACCCAAAAGTGTCATGTCTCACAGGAAACTTGTTTCTCACAAATGAATGAAAACATAATATGACTAAGTCAAAATTCTAACTGGATCATGGTTCTGTTATCAGCTTATTCCACTCAGTTATAGGACAAACAAAAGGTCATGGGACATGCCCATTGGTTTCGGGAGCACTTACATTACAGACCAGAAGAAAAAGTGAAGTTATTTTTACAGGAAATAATATGAAACGTGATTTTCTTATATGAATCATTGCCAAAGTAAAAATTTTTTGTGTAATCCATCCTCAAAATCTAATCTTTTTTCCTTTCTTTGTTTTCTTGTTTGTAAAAGCAAACATCATGTCCTATTTTTTCTTTTCCTGCTTACATCAGAAAAAAAGTATCTGAGACTTGGAAATATGGAAAATCAGGCACATCATTCTATTATTATATGGGGAAGCAAACGGCATTCACTACGAGCACAACTACCCAATGCAATTTACTGTTCACTAATTGAAGCCCCATACTTAGTGAAGTTATTTGCTAACTTAGAGATTTTTAGCCCATTGAGATGTAAATAATTTCACATGATTTTACCTCTCTGAAAATTACCATTTAACACTTAAAAAGCAAAACCAAGCCCGTACAGAATAATGGTGGGTCTATTTATGCAGCCAGTTTGTAAACTGCCTAGTTTGAACAAAACCACTTGCATATTATGTACTATTGCCTTCCTTAGAAGAATGTTTTCAGTGTGAAAAACAAAATAAGAAACTTTAATGTACTGGTTCATTTCTTCCCATTGAGTTTATTATAATTTTCCTGGTAAAATAAAAACATGCTAAGGGAAAAAGGGTGTTGAACAATAAGTAAGTCTAACACAATGAACAACTTATAGACAAGGGAGCTATAGCTCTGGCAGCTGGCTGGGACTTCTCTTTATTCTTGAAAACGAAAGAATGCAGAGAGATGTGGGAAAAAAACAAAATACAGGGACTAATGAGCACAGGGACCTAGTCAGCTGCAATGAACACATTATCACTGACTCTTATTAAGTGACAATACACTCAACTTCAGCAAACAATAATAGTAACATGTAATTCCAGTAGTTTTCCTAGAGATGCTAAGTCAGAGATGCAGATATTTCTTGATGCTGATTGGAGAGGCTCCGATGCGGTTTATACCAAACCAATAGGACATCTTTTCTGCTATATTTATTTTGCACAGGGGCATTATTTAAATTTTGCTTTAAATGGCAAATAGAAAGGTCTTACTATAAGATTTTTCTGCTAAAATTTCTATAGGGAAAATATTTAGACAGTGAGTTTCCAGAAAATGAATAAACAAGGCTACTGGGAAGCAATTTAATTTGGTCAATAAATACAGTTTTGATAAAACCTTGTTAGTTGATGGAATCAGTCAAAGTGCTACCAGTGAAAAGTCAAAGGTACTCCCTCAAAGTCAGGAGAGTTCATGAATACTGTCTTAATCAGAATCCTGTATACCTGAAACCCAGAGAAAGCTCTTGAGTTAACTGCACAGAGGAACATAAATATGTGGATGTTTCAAAGGAAATCAGCAGTCTATAAACAATTACAATCACTTTTTCAAGAGGGAATTAAGGGGGAATGTTACCCTAAACCAAGTACCTATCTCTATTTCTTTTGCTTACATTCTCTCTTAATGTTAACAAATAATCAAGACTGTTTACAAGATCCTTGATTGCAAATGTGGATTTAAAAGGTCTCCTAAAAATTAAATATAATTTGAAAGACAAAAATATAATGAAAAGCTACTTTCCACAATGCAAATTGTGATTACTTCTACATAAGAATCTATGTTGTTTTAATTTCCTTGTTGGTGCTTTTCAATATTTTCTGAAATTTCCATAGGAAACTTATATTACTCTAGTTATCAGAAACAAGCATATGTATAATTTATATTTTATAAATTTTGTATTTAGTTTACATTATAAATTAGAATTTATTTGAAAATAAATAGTAACTACTCAAAAAGTCTTTCATTTTTAAAACAACTTAGGAAATTAGCCTGAAGTTTCAAGTGATTATCTAATTACTTGCTTTAAAAAAATAAATAAATAAAGCTTCAAATTCTGGATGCCAACACCAATGTTTAATGCAAGCAAACTAAAATTTTGGCATTTCCTTTAAATGTATTTTACATAAACTGAAATAAAACATATAAACTGACAGAATTTACATAAGTTTTCACAAGAAAAAATGAGTGCCTATACTCAACACTCATAGTACTCTAACTCTTAACATAAGACAAAAATAGTAAATTCATTTGGACTACTGGCCCAGATGGAGGGAACTTTGACTAATATCAAGGCTTGCGTAATTAAAACTCAATTAAATAAAAAAGAGAAGAAATATGTAATTTTTTTCCCCACACAACACTGCCAATTTCATGGAAGACAAAAATCTAAATACTTCCGCCACAAACGGCCATGTCTAAGTTGATATTTTTTCTTTTTTTAATAATAAAGAGTCTCATCTGAACAACATAATAAATTCAAGTTACAGCTTCTGAGCTTCCTTAAAAAACCAATAGTGACTAAGTGATTTCTGTCCAGAGATACATTTCCTTAAAAAGCTCAGAAGTAAAATGTATGGTTCATTAACCTGGGGAATAAAACAACAAAGCCAAGGACCATCCTTTCCTGGAGATAGTACCATTTTCTGCCCACATAAATGAACAGTGCTTTTAAACATACTCCATAAAATTCTCCAAGTTTCAGAAGCTGATCATTTTAAACTAAGTAGTTCAAAAAGCAGTTAAATATATTCCATTTCCTTTAGTACTTAAAGTAACATAACTTCTATATACCAATATCCAGATTTAGGATGATTTCTGAAATATCTTTATTTTAAAATATGCTCACGTTCACTGGGGTGCTAATTTCAGAGGCCATCATCTCTTTATTACAGTTGTAAGTACCAGCAAAATACTTCCTGTTATTTTTAGCAACAAATTTCCTTCTCTTCATTCAGTCTGTAAGATTCAGGAGTGTTTGAACCCAGCACCAAACAATAACCCTTCCTGGGAATAGTTTTTTTGTTTTAAAGCAGCAGAGTTTGTAAAGCTGAGCATTTCTGCAGGAAAAGTTCATCATTGATACGATATTAAAAAGTTAATTTTGTATTTGTTGGGGTTTTGAAAAAAAACTTAAAGAATAAATTATATATTTGAGAAAAACAACGAATATAATTTTGATTGTTTGAAACCAAAAACTATAAAAAAGATATTTCAAAATTGAAACTGACTTTTTAAGCCAATTTTAAAAAGCTGTTAGGAAAAATTAAAAACTCTCTTTTAGTGACCAACAATGTAATTTAAATTGGAAGAGGAATCAGGGGGAAAATATACTTAAAAATCTTTTCCAGTGGGGGCTGGAGCAGTGACCCAGCAGTTACAGTGTTTGCCTGCCATGTGCAAGGACATGTGTTCAAACTCTAGCACCATATACACAACAAAGTGTCAGAGCAACAAAACCTACATGAAAAACTAAATAAAACTGATTTCCCCCCACCACACACACACACTGTCCCTCTCTTTCATTAAAAAAAAAAAAATTATTTTAATTTTTAAAATATCCTTTCCAGGGGCTGGAGTAGTGGCTCAGAAGTTGGAGCACTTGCCTGGCATGCACAGGGACCCAGGTTCCATTCAGCACCACATAGGTAACTTCTTCCACAAGTGTGGGAGAAACAAATGCCAGATGAAAAAATAAGTAAAACTGATACCTTTTCTCTCTTCCCCCCTCTTTAAATTTCAATCCCCAACACCAACAACAAAAAAGAAAGCTCCTAAGAATGTTTGTTAGTTGCTAATGAATAAATCATTTTCATATAGTCACTTTATCTCATAAAAGTCTACACCAAAAATGAAATCTAGGCCCTCCCCTTTCCCCCAAATAACTTGCAACTCTGTCACTCTATCTCTGTGTATCTGTTATTCTACCTCTGTGCTAGGCAAAACGTTTCTAGGAGAAAAAAACTTGAGCAAGAGCACATAAGAGTCATACAGGTGAAAACAGAAATCCAAAACGACAAAGAATGAATGAATAAAGGTAAGAGGAAATGATGGCATTATCCTAAAACCTTACCTCTGAGCAAAAAAAAAAAAAAATCTAGTCTTTACGAGGTGTTTACTTATTTTCTGTAAACACTACAATAATGAGAAATACTGAAGCTTAAAGTAATTTAAAGTCAATCCACAAAATAATGCTTTTTTTTATTAGCAACATACTTACCCATGAGTCTTAAAGGGCCTGTGAAATTAAACCAAATTAAATAATCTAGAGGGAAGTACCCATTTTCATTCTTTCAATGAAGTGTTTTGTCAGTGGCAAAATAAATCTACTTATCACAACAATAAAATGGGTTAAATCTTTGCATGAAATGCACCAAACAAAAATATATTTCATTACAGGTTCTTGCACATCAACATTCAAGCCTAATGCACAACTCAAAGGCCACAAGGGCTATGTAAGCAGCACCTAATCTAAGTCAGCCTGTATTTCACTTAAGAACACTCCCCAGTGGTCAGTTCTGTCAATGGGAATCAAACTCATTATTGCTTATAAGGATTGTGACTCTAAAAAAAAAAAAAGAAAGAAAAAGAAAAAAAAAAGTTGAAAACCACATTTTCTGAAGACAAATGATCAAACATTTAAATAGGAATTTTTCTCTCTCATGATTAATAATACCGGCAGTTCACAAAGGGTGACAACTGACAAATCACATTATGTTCTGGAAGACATTTAGGCACCCTATAAGGATTTATAAGATATGATGTGAATTGTTCACACCTTTACTCATTTAAGTCCTCTTAAACCAAAACAAGCTGTCCCTATGGTTTTTAAAAATTACAACCCAGTCAATACCACTAATGGCAAACTCAGCAAAAGCCTTGAGATCTAATATTGGCCTCTTGATTCTAACACATGACAGAGGAGAGAGTGAATCCAAAAAGTGAAACAAAAAGAAAAGATGAGAACGAGAGGAAGAGACAGGAGGGAAAGTACACTTACAGGCTAAGCTTAGGACAAACTGATTTTATTAATTGTTAAAATCTAAATGTAATTTGCCAAATGCTGACAAGGAGAATCAACCAGCAGCTTCAAAGAATTCTAAATTTAAAATGATCAGTAACTATACTCAAAAATATAGCTCACTGATGCCCTAAATGAATAAATGTCCTTTAAAATGCTTACACAACCTCTGCACAAATCATATTGGAACTCAGCTCTTTCCTCCACCTCCAGTAGTTACTGAATAAAATCTGTTAGCACTACTTTAACTAATGCCTGGCAGTGCTTATCTTTGGCAATAGACAACCTAAATGTGTCAATAAATAAGAAGGCACATTTGAAATGAAGACTGGAGGCAAAGTTCAGACATCTAAATTATACCAGTTCATCAAGTGCTAGAAGAAAGGGATGTGAGGCTTGATTAAACTTCTTCAGTCCCTGTATTAGCTTCTAACATCAGACAAGGATGAGTACATTCAAGGTGGTATAGCAGTAGATAGAACTTGTATTAGGAGTCTGAGGACAGAAGCCATCGTGTCAGCAGCATACTTTCATAGTGTTTCTTCACTATTTGTTTTCTTCTTAGTTTTAAAAGTTCTTTGAGGGGGCTAGACCAGTGGCTCAGTGGTTACAGCACTTGCCTGGCACGCACAAGGACCCAGGTTCAAATCCCAGCACCACATACACAAATAAGTGTCAGAAAAATAAAACCTAGATGAAAACATAAAGTAGATTCTCTCCACCCTCCTCACTCTCTTTAAAAAAAAGTTCTTTGGGACTGCTTTTATTATTGTTTGCTTGTGGTTTGGGTGCTGAGAATCAAACCCAGGGTCTAGTGCATGCAAAGCAACTCAACAACTGAGCAACCCTTATCAGGTCATTTATAAAGGATGAGTTCAGTGTAAACAAAGTTTAGGGTGTGGGTTAAAAGAGAGAATAATCCAAGCAAGAGATGGCAGTCCCATGGAGAGAACAGTAAAGAAAGGGCTAAGAACAGTCACACAGTTCAAACATCCTGTCTCTGCTGAAGGTTCTCACTACATAGTCCCTTTTAAATCTCAGCAAATTCTGTGATGCTGACACCAAAATCTATTTTCTATCAATAGTTTTCATTTCCTCCACAATCAAACCAAAAGTCAAAGATTCTGCAAAAGTCTGAGAATTCAAAGATTTTCATTTCAAATCATTAATTATTTCCCATACCTAGTCCTCAGATTTCAGTGTACCTAAGATCATCTAGGGTCCATCCTCAGAGATTTTTTATTTAGATTAGTCAAAACAAAGATCAAGGAATCTGATATATTAAATATACTAAACTTTCAGAAACCAATGCTGGTGGGAAAAGGCAGAAGGCAGGCAATGGAAAGAAAAAATTAAATAAGGGATGTAAAGAAACACAAGCTTTAATTAACTGTTACTCAATAATTAAAACTGATTGGACTATATGGGTAATCATTATGCTACTTCAGGAATGTGTCTTTGTTGCCTGGTTTTCAACTCTGATGTCTCATATAAGCAGCATTGTTTGCCAGTTATTGCTATAACAAAAAAAAAATCTATAGTTTCAGGGCAAATTCTTGTGATGTTTTTCCTTTTGCTTTCATCCAAGTACATGGTTTTTCAATAACAAAAGCTGTCGTCTTGTGATTCAAGGAGCTTCAAAAAAGTACAATAAAAGCAAATCACACCAACAGTAACATATTAAGCATTTACAATAAGCAAGGCACTGGACTAAGATACAGATATATAGATATAGATATAGATATATATAAGCTTCAATTACATGAACCGGGTCTTATATATCTTACAGATGAGAAAACCAAGACACAGAGACTTTAACTTACTTGCCCATATAACCAGTAAAGTGGAGAAAGCAGGATTCAGATCCAAGTCTCTCTAGATATGCCACATAATGGACTCCCTCAAGCTTTAGGTAAAAACTATAATTGACTTTTACATTATAAAACATAAGTAAGACCACTTCCTATAGAATGTGAAGCAAATGAAATGAAATGAAATATGAAAAGAGGTGCCAAGGTATGGCTCAGTGCAACTGCCTAGCAATATGAGAGGCCCTGGGATCTATCCCTACCACCACAAAAACAGGAAAAAGAAAAAACATGGTCCTAAATGCCTGCTCTGAGTGTTTGTATACTTTATGAGCTTCTCTAGAGACACTGGTTGACTACCTTTATTCAACCATCCAAATTTCTGACCACCTCTATTTAACCATTAAAACTTCTGGTAGCTGTTTCAAGAATATATGTAACTTCAAATTAAGGTAAAGCTGATTTGATAACTTCTGTTTCATACCCAGAGAATCAATTACCCTGCACAGTATCCCAAAAGTTGACAACACAAAAGTCCTGTTCCCTTTGGTTCAGAGCAACAATTGGATTTTTTAAATCAGGAAAGTATTCTAGTACTTCAACACAATTTAAAGCAGAACAAAGATTTATATACAGTTTTTCATGCCATCATTAAACACTGCGATCAGCAGTACAACAGTAAATATTTGAGCTGTGAAGGTCACAGGTTCTCTGTCATAACTATTTAACTCTGCCACTGAAGTCATAAACAATACATAACAAATAGGTATAAAGGTCTTTCAATAAAACTTTATTTACAAAATAAGCATTTGGTTGTATTTAACCTGTGAGATTTCAGTCTACGTGCCAACTCTTGATTCAGGTATGGCAGAAGAATTTAAGAAAAGCTGCATTACTTGTATTGTCAACTAAAATTCCTAACTACTTCTATTATATGTTCCTGTTTAGGTTACAGTCAGAATAGACTATTCTTTGAACATTCTGCTAACACTTCCAAGCTACAGCAAAATTATAGTTTTTCAAATCAGGTAACAAATATTTGACTGCATGCCATGTAGACAACAAAGGCCTACTTGAAAGTTCTACAAGAATTTTAAAAGAGCATAACATCATATAAGGCATATGAGTTTCTTTAAAAAGAAGACTGAAAATATTATTATATGCACCTGTCCATTACAGAAATTCTTCTCTAGATTAATTTTAACTCTCAGGCATAAGAGTAAAATGGAAAAAAAATTATTTTAATGCCATTATAACATTAATTATGGAGATTTTAAATTTCCTTATTTTTAACTGACAGATTGTACACACTTAAGGGATATGGTATGACATTTCAATACATGTATAAGGCATGTAATGATCAACGAGGTAATTAGTATATCCATAACCTCAACTATTTACCATTTCTTCGTGTTAGCAACATTCAAAATCCTTCCTACTAGCTATTTCGAAATATGTAATTACTTGCTGTCATCCATGGTTATCTTACTGTGCTACAAAACATCAGAGGTTATTCCTCCTATCTAAATGCTCCTCTGTACTGGTTAACCATCTTCTCTCCATCCCTCCTTCCTACATGTCCTTCCCAGCCTCTGGTAACCACTCTGAAATCCAAAACATTTCTGGATCCAATAACTTCAGCTGAGGGATACTCTACATGTGTGTGCACTGTAGTGCACACATGCTTATTGTAGTGCAATAAGCATGCACTGTTTAGGAAATTTTAACTTCCAAGAATGAAACAATGCTATGTTCATGAGTAAAAGAAGAAAGATAGCACAGTGACATTTTCAAAGCTACATTTGAAGCACAATGCCAGCAAACATTTAGCACTCCTCTCTGAAAGTATCATTAGGTGCATGACAACTAACAATCACTAGATTTATCTCTCAAAAATGAACAGCTCAAATTGTCTTTAAAAGCATGTCCAGTCTAGTTCACTGAAGATGAAAACAGCCAAGTGTCAAGCTGGTCTTTAAGAGCATTTAATAGAAGTCAGGTAGTTCACAGTTTTATATAAAGTGGGATGGATGGTCTGGTTATACGGCCCCTGAGAAAAGTCAACACTTCTCTAAGTTCTGCTCTGCATCGTGTTCCAGATTATGAAGCCCCAAGAACATCACTTACAAGTTTCTGTGTGGGCACATTAAAAAAGATAGGATGGAACAGATGAGGAGAAATGTCAAAACAGACAAAAAAGAAAGTAAACAGAACCAAATGACGGCTGTCATGCATGTGTTCATGTGTGCATATGCATGTATATACAGTTGCTCTTAAAATTCTAAAACTGCCATCTACAAATCCACACGCAGGGGCCTGGAACTCAGAGGTTACCGCACTTGCCTGGCATGCACAAGGACCTGAGTTTAAACCCCAGCACCACAAACACAATGAAGTGTCAGAGCAACGAAAGCCACATGAAAAACTAAATAAAATTTCCCTCTCTCTCTCTCTCCACTGTCCCTCTCTCTTTAAAAAAAAAAAAAAAATCCACACACAAGTTATAAACACTATGTGAAAAAGTGATCTGATATGAAATGATAATATATCCTTAAGATATGCAGAAGCTTTTTTGTTTTGGTTTTCTGCGTCCTGTGTTATTAAAACTAGGATAAAATTATTTGAAGAAAACCTGAAAATTCAGCAGAGTATACTTAAAAATTACCCTTTATCAAATAATCTAAAAAACCTACATTAAGGGAATTAATTATATGTACTACTTAGTCCTTTGACCTCATTTGTTACTATCAACAGTAGCTGTTGAGGATTTGAGACACTCTTGTACAAAGCTAACATTTCATCTAAATTGCTTTCTGTTTTCCATTACTTATTTATAGACTCAGCCTTTAATGTAGTATCTTTAGAATTCTGGTTTTTACTAGCTCCTTACCACTTAACCCATGGAATACTATAAGCAAATGTAGAAAGGGATAGAAATTAATTTATCTGTTACCTTTCAAAAGTAACATGCATTTTAACAGTCTGTGGTGAAATGGATATCTCAAACACTGGTTTTTCATAGCACCAACACTAAGGGCAGATCCCAACTGCAGAAATTGATTCAAAGGGGTTTTTTTTTTTTTGGAAGAAAAACAAGGGATGATAGGAAGGGAGGAGAAGAGGAAATGTTGGAACTGAGATAAAGCAAGATACATTCCAAGCAGTTATGTCACTGCATATACTATAGATAGATATAGATATATATAATGTTCTTCATAGGTATAAGAATTATGTCACTGTATTTGGGTTTTTTAAGAACAATATAGGATCCAGAAGAAAGGCAAGGGATCAGGGAATTGGAGGTAGAGGTGGGGGGGGGGATACTGAACAAACTGTATTGCTGAATTGTATGCATCTAGGAATATGCGACAACTAATCCCATCATTACGTAAAACTATAATGCACTAATAAAAACTATATTAACAAAGGGCTATTTGTGACTAAACAAAGAGTTTTACCAATTACTGAAGTTTCTTACTCCCCTAATGCCAAATGAACTTTATCCCCATACCCATTTCAACTTCCTGTCCTAGGCTCTAGCCTTGCGATGCACTAAAATTGAGCAATAATAAGAAATAATGACTTCGCCAGTTAAGAAAACAGGACGGCAAATGAAAAGATATTTGACAGCATCAGCCATTAATTAGTGAAAAATACATGTTAAAGTCACGTTGAAATACCAGCACAATCACAAACCTATTAAATAGCTCTAGTAAAAATACTGATAATACCAAGTGCTGGTAGGAATGCAGAAATCACATATTGTCAGTACAAATGTAAAATGGTCAGCCATCCCAGACACCAGCTTGCCAGTTTCTTATGAAGTTAAACACACACTTAGCATATGACTGGACCATTTTATTTCCAGTATTTGCCTTGAAAAATAAATACTAATATTTACACAAAAGCCTGTACATGAATGTTCAAAGCAAGTCCATTTATGATATCTCAAAACTAGAAACAATCCATATGTTCCTTAATGAGTAAACAAATGCATACATTGCTAAATCCCCACAGTGGAAAACTACTCAGCAAAGAAAAGAAACAAACTACTGATATACTATTAGATACAGAACTATGCTGAGTTTATCAAACTTTTATAGGATTATAGACTACCATAATAAAATATCAAAGAATGGGTGGCTAAAACAACACAGTTTCAGAGGTTAAAGACCAAGAGCAGTGTCAGCAGGTTTGGTTTCTTCTGAGGCCTCGTTTGGCTGCAGAAATGAACTGAACATGTACATTCTCACAAAATTCCTATGTTGAAATCCTAACCCCCAAGATGGTGGCTGGCATTAGGAGGTGAGGCCTTTGAGAGTAAATCAGCAAGGAGCCCTCATGAATGGGGTTTGTGCTTCTATAAAAGAAAGACTCCAGAAACAGCCCTTGCCCCTTCAACCATCTGAACACAGCAAGAAGACACTGTTTGAAACTGGAAACAGGCCCTCACCACATACCAAATCTGCTGGCACCCGATCTTGCATTTCCCAGGCTCCACAAAGTTGAGAATGCTGGTCATAAGCTACCCAGCTTATGGACTGTTTTTCTTACAGCAGCCTAAACAGACTAAGATAATCGCCCTCTCACTGTGACCTCATGGTCTTTCTTCAGGGCACACAGTCCTGGTGTGTCTCAGCGTCTCCCGATTTCCTCTTTTTATAGGAAGAACAATCAGAGTGGATTAGCGACCAATCTTAGCAGCTTCATTTTAACTTGATAAGCCCTTTAAAAGTCTTTTTTATTTTTATTGGTGCATATTCATTAAACAGATTATGGGGTTTCATTGCGGCATGTTCACACATACATAAAAACACAATTTGATCAATTTCCATACCCAATACCTCTCTCCCTCCCCTCACCTCCTCCATCCTCATCCTCTCCTCGAATCATAACCCTTCTACTTTCATGTCATCCCTTTTTCCTATTTTTCCCCTCTAGCTTCTACATGTGAGAAAATATACAACACTTTCCTCTTTTAGTCTGACTTATTTGCTCAAAATTATGGTCTCCAGTTCCATCCATTTTCCTGAAAATCATGTAATTTCATTCTTCCTTATGTATACACAAAATTCCATTGTGTGTATATATAGCACATTTTCTTTATGCATTCATCTGTTGACAGATACCAACAGATATACATCTTTGCTATTGTGAACTGTGCTGTGATAAACAGGTATGCATGTACTCTAAACTATGCTAATTTAATTATCTTGGACAAACACTAAGGCATGGTACAGCTGGGACATACGGTAGTTGTGTTTTTTGCTGATTTTCATAGTGGCTGTATTAATTTACATTCTAAACAATAGTATATAAGAGCTCCTTCCCCCAATTCCCCACATCCTAGCCAGCATATATTATTTGTATTCTTGGTGGCTGTAAAGGCCTATTTCTAAACAATCACATTCTGAATAATTAGATGCTAGAAATTCAGAACACATGGATTTGGGGGTCACTATTCAGTCCATAACAGTGACAGACTCTCTCGGTCAAGCTTGAATCAAGCCTGAGTCCTCTTCCTGACTACGTCACAACCTTGGGCCAACTTGGTCCATTTCAGCCCAACCTTGGGCCAACTTGGTCCATTTCAGCAAGAATCCTGCTGGATCAGTTCACTAAGAATCTCCCGCCCTCAGTGCCTTAGCACCACGACCAGCCTTTAGCATTAATCCTGCTGAGCTGGTCTAGGAAGATTTCCCCCAGTCTTAATTTTTTTCTCTTAGTAATTTTCAATCTACTGACCACACCCTCACCCTGCTCCTTTGCTAAAAATCTCCACCTGTTGTGGTTAGATTAAGAGCTGAGACTGAGGCTGGAGTGGTGGCTCAGCGGTTATGGCATTTGCCCGGCATGTGCAAGTACACAGGTTCAAACCCCAGCACCCACGTACACAACTAAGCGTCAGAGCAACGAAAACTATGTGAAAAACTCAGTAACAACTGATTATCTCTCACTGTCCTTCTCTCCTACTGCAAAACCCCAGTGCAACACCAGCTCTGAAAAAAGTCTGCTTTATTGTCTTTGTAAGTGTCTGAATATTTTTTTCCTTTAACAGTATAATTCCATTTATACAACATGCTTGGTATGACAAAACTGTAGTGACTGATAACATATTCATGATTGCTAGGGTTGAAGAGAGGGTATTACTATAAAGGAATAGCACAGGAAACTTGTGTGACAGACAAGTTCTATATTCTGATTATGGGGGTGTTTCCAAGTGCTGCTGCACATAGTAAACTTTCACGGCGCGCAAACACAAAGAATACATGTAAAAATGGGTGAAAT
>PVKS010014057.1:0-49256 GCA_004027875.1 Aplodontia rufa | reverse complement strand
AAATTAGGGATGACTCCACCATACGACCCTGCTATTCCACTCCTGGGAATCTTTCCAGGGGATTTAGAATCAGCACATTACAGTGACACAGCAATATCGATGTTCATAGCAGCACAATTTACTATTGCTAGGCTATGGAAACAACCCAGATGTCCCTCACTAGAAGAATGGATTTAAAAACTGTGGTACATTTATACCATGGAATATTACACAGCAATTAGAAACAATGATATTGCAGCCTTCGAGGGTAAATGGATGGTTATGGAAGAGATCATGATGAGTAAAATCAGCTTAACCCAGAGATCTAAGGGTCGATTGTCTCCACTTATCTGTGGAGGTGGGGTCTAGACCCTGGACAGTGAGAAAGTTGGTCTAGTAGCATGAGTTAAATCCAGATAAGATGTAATGCTTTACAATCTAATACTTTTTTTAGAGTTATAATGGGAAGGGGAAGGGAGGGATAAGGGAGGGTAATTGGGGGGGCACTCCTGGGGATAATTGCAATATCCAGAATATATGCATATTTTATACATATTTTATATTTTTTTGTTAAAATCTTGTAAGGTTGCTCAAAATAAAAATTTAAAAAAAAATAAAAAAAGGGTTGTAGATGTGGAAAAAAAAAAAGAGAGAAGAGAGTTGAAGGTTGACCTCAGAAAATTAAAAATATGAAGAACCCTAGAATAAAATGATTCCTAGATTTCACAGGCTTATTTTGTAGGTAAGTGACATTTCTGTTTCATTTCTAGCTTCTCATCTTTTGGGGGGTATAATTCCATACTATGAGTATAGACATTATTAGTAGGTCATCTTGTTGATTAACAACATTTAATTAACAGCAACATTTAAGAGAACAAAATTTAAACTTACTAGTTACAGTATCCTGTGACTGTGAATGGTTGACCACAACAAAATTTGATCTCATTGGAGTTGAAATTTGGCTAGTTGGTCTAATAGCTTGTGTAGCTGTCAAAGGAGAAGTGGTAAATTGTCCTGAAACATAAGGTAAGGTCAATAACTCTGAAGTGACAGGAGGAGCTGCTTGAGAGGCAAGTCTTCTCTGTCGTTTGATTTCTGCAATTCCATTTCTCGTTCGGGCTGAAACACATGCATATTAAAAAATTAATTCAGTGTCAGAGTAATTCTAGAATTTTAACAAGTCAATTTGATGCATGACCTAAACACCATATAATATGTAAATCTACAGACAAAAATGGCTCTTAAAAATACCAACTAAATTTATGTGATAATTTCACAAGAAACAAACTAAAATGAAAACATTCAAACTTTATAAATTCAAGAGCACATTTATTCTGCAAGAATTCATACTCATAACATTTTCACAAATTAAGAAATTTAAAATATAGAATTAGAATTAAAAGATATTACTACATGAGAACCAATGGGAAGATGTAGGAAGAACTGTGTGTGTATTTACAATAAATAAAATTATTTCTATTCAAATATGAAAATAATCATACTTAGAAAAAAAAGTTCAAACAAAACATATGTACTGTTATTAAAACATTCATTAGATCATTTGTTTTTGAAGCAATTCTGAATATTGTTTAAAGTTTAATACTAACCTCTCTGATTGGCAGCAAACCCAGGGGAACTTTGCATGCTCCTAACAAATGAAACAAAATAGTTATTCATTAAAATTTTTATTTTGCTGAGATACACTCTGGTCTAGTTAAGAGTCAGACCTGAAGCTAAACCTACTTTAAAACTGACAGATCTCTCTCAGGCAAAAGGCTAAGTTTTTTGAGTAAGCCACACTGATTTGTTTTAGGAGAAAAACAGAAACATATAAATACATTCACATAACATATTATCCAGTTTAATAAGTATAAGAATGCTTTGACATTAAGAATATAGTTTGACAGTTTAGGAACTCTATATATTTAAGTGAGCTATATACAAAGTGTATAACTTTTAAAATTATCTTTCATAATTAGATAATTTCCCAAAAAGAAAATTCTAATTTCACACACATCAATATTTCAGAATCCCAAAGTTCACGTCAAAAGATACCCTGCTTTTAACAAATTTAGGATTATGAAATTATTTGATCTAAACTCTAAAAGAGAAAAGTAACCAAATAGGAAAATTCATAGTACAAGCTAATCCTTTTACTATAAATTCTAGTTGCTGACTGGTGTATTTGGTAAGCAATCATAGATACTATAGGGAATATGTCAAATAAGACTCCACCAACAAGAGCCATAAAACTTGCTGAAATGAATAAAGCTCTTTTAATATATAAAAAACAATTAGGGAAGAAACTTGGCTAAAGCTTTTTCTTTAAAAAGATGCAGTACTTTGTCAAAAAATAGTCTCTACTTACACGGTATTTATAGATTCTAAGTTGTGAATGTCTTTGAAAATTACTTGCAAGAGGAGAAAAAAAATGAGTCAGGAAAAGGAAATAGATAAGATTACCAAATAAGATGTTGTCCAGTGTTAGGATAAAAACATTGGGAGATATTTTAGCAGTTTAAGCTGAGGAAGAAAATGAGGTCTCTGCTAAAGTTATATGGGGTATTTAATTTTAACTCTGGGAGGGAGGGTAAGAAACTATGACTTTTCACAACAGACTATATCATCAAAATAAGATACTAAAAAATTGATACCAGTAGGGCTGGCATCCTTTCAAGGATGCTGAAACTAGAATTTCAAGGCTGTGAACTAGATAGAAGGTAGATTTAAGTACCATGAGAAAATTCTAAAAGTAGATCCCAGAAGCAAGGTTATTCTTTAAGCTTGTTTCTTTACAAGGGAAAAACCAACTGGACATTCAACATATTAATTCTCTAAATATATTATGAAGAAGGAATTGTATAAAGGAACTGACAACGGACCAGAATAAGGAGACTAATACTCTAATACCCAAGATATCTGCCTCTAAATTGCTACAGAAACTTGAGAATGCCCCAAAATTTCTATATATCTCAGTTACTTCATTTGTAAACATTTTATTAGAAGTCTTCAATTTATTTCACATTGCTCCAAGTAAAAATAAAGAAATATCAATAACCTCTAAATAATTTCAAAATTAGGTGTTACATAAGCGTACTGGAGGTCTTAAGAATTTTAAAACTTAAAAGTATGTTTGCATTCCAAATTTATTATGCACATTTTAATACGTTTAGTACCTGATCTGAGAAAGTGTGTGGTCTAACTTCTTCCATAGAGATGACATTATTGCTGGGACATCATTTGATGTTTCTAAATCATAAGGGAAATAAACCAAGTTGGAGAAAATTCTTCATTTAATTTGAACAAAGATAGAAAATAACAGAAAAACACTTATCTCTTAACTAATGACATTATGCTGGGAACTGAGAAATAAGCCTGTTTGTAAAATGGCCTGTAAAGGTATTATGAGGTTGCTTTGTTTTATACATCATTGTATAATAAAAATGATATGACTAGAAATGGAAACTTGTGTGAAGTTGGACCCTTATTTCCTTTTGCTAATTACTTTATACCTTTTTTGTACTGAAAGAAGACAAACTATTTTCCATCTTCCTTCTATCTGGTTTCCTGTGACATTTGAAAGTAAATTAAAATAATTTGCTTTATAAGATAAGAAATAATTATCATAAAGGTTATGCAAATTCTTTGTGAGTGTGGCAATATAATTCTCTATTTCCTCATGCTTAAAAATATGTTTCAACAATACTAAACGAGATAAAACATGAAAGTATCTAGTGTAATGCTTACAAGACAGTATTTAATAGATTTCTTTCATGTTATCACTTTATGCTAATTCCTAAATAACAACTTTCTTAGTGTTGTAAGTTTTAGAAATAAAGAAAATTAGAGAACAATTAGAACTTTTCTCTACTCCTCATCAATTTAGGCAAGTATTTTATATTCTGGTAACCATGAGCAAGGATTGTGTGACTGGGTCCTGTGTCCAAACTTTAGATACATAAAAGTAAAAATTAAAACGTTAGTTTGAAACTTTACAACACAGCAATGCCTGTTCAACATAATAGGTAAATTAAAGTTAAGAGTTTTATGACTTTTTAAATAATTTTCAGTTATATTTGTTAACATTCAGAATTTTGCATTTTATGAAGTACTCAATATAAACACGTGAACTGGATGTTCCCTAGTAAAATTTATCTCATCACAACTGAGACAAGTTTTCAAGGTTTTTATAAGCAATTAAAATCTTTTAAAATTATTATTATTTTTTTTTAAGAGAGAACTTTTTTTTTTTTCAAAGAGAGAGGGACAGTGAGAGAGACAGAGAAAGAGAGAAACAACTTTATTTAGTTTTTCACATGGCCTTAGTTGCTCCAACACTCAGTTGTGTACGTGGCGCTGGGGTTTGAACCCGGGTCCTCATGCTTGCCAGGCAAGCGCCGAAACCACTGAGCCACCGCTCCAGCCCCTTAAAATTATTTTTAATTAAATCAATAAATGCTGTATATAACAAAATTTCTCTATACCTGAGTTCTTACCTTTAGCTTTCATAGCTACATATTCATTCAAAATTGTTGTCAAGTTTTTTCCAAACAAGGACTGAAAAGAAAAAGATTGAACATTACCAAAATCATCTGCCACCAATTAATTTTTCACTATGAAACAATTCATCATTCAAAAGTTAATCAAAGATTTGCAGTGCAAAAGAGGTGACAAAGCCTAAAGAAGCACAACATCAAAAGTCAAAGAAGTCACTCAAGTTATGGGCTGGATCAAACCTTTTTTGTTTGTTTGTTTGAAAGAGAGAAGGGCAGTGAGAGCAAGAAAGAGAAAGGAAAGAGAGAGAGAATCAATTTTATTTAGTTATTCATGTGGCTGTCACTGCTCTTACACTTCATTGTATACATGGTGCTAGGATTCAAACTCGTGTACTTGTGCATGCCAGGCAAGCGCTGTAACTGCTGAGCCACAGCTCCAGCCCCGGATTAAATGTTTTGAGAGTAAAAGAACCTTGTCTGCTTGAGAAGGACATTGTGACTATGTGTTTCCTTAGGCAAGACACTTCATGGGTAGAAAAGCAGTTTACAGCAGGGATTCAGTTAAACAACTGCGTAAAAATCACCAAGCATGGTGTCGCATGTCTGTAATCCCAGAGACTAGGGAGGCTGAGGTTGGCGAATGTCAAGTTCAAGGACAGTCTCAGCAACTTAGTGAAACTTTATCTCAATATAAAAATAAACAAATAAATAAAATGTGTGTGGTGGGGGGTCATGGGGGTGGTGGTGCTTGGAATGTAGCTATGTGGTACAGTGTCCCTAGGATCAATCCCCATTGCCAGGAAACAAACAAAAACAAAAAGGATTCAATCAAAATCTGCTCTGATTATCCAAAAAGCCATGTGAACCCTCTATGGAATAAAAAACAAAAACAACAACAACAAACTTGAGTGTGTAAGAGATATCTTTCCCATGGATCAGAACATTCTGGCATTCATTTCTATCATCAGCCCACCTATTTCTCTGCTCCACCTCCATCTCCTTTCCCACTATGACCAAGGGCAGACTTTTATAACCTTAAGATTGAGATCATATGGAAAAGCCAAGGATTTTTGAGTTGACAGTTTTGATTTCAAATTCAACACTTACTACATGTGTGACAAATCACCTGAAGTTTTTAATTATTTTTTTAATTTGTTCAATATAGTCTACAGATTGGAAGGAATTGTTGTTACACACTCATGAACACATAAATATTGACGGAGCAAGCCAAGGCTGATGCCAGTTCATGATCTCCCCTCTCCGAGTCCTCCTTGATCCCATGTTTCCTCTACTTTACTCCTATGTTAGTTGGGCTTCTCATGGATGTCGAGGGTTTCCAATTGGATTGATATCCCCCCTACTCCCTCCCTCCAGCTGCCCTGACATCCCTCCTAATCCCTCCCTTCACTCTCCAGCATCATAGCCATGGTTCCCCCTGCTTGTGTAAAAATTCACCCATGTTGAGGTTATTAACTTAGCCAACTTTCAGTCTGTTTCCAATTGTATTCTAGCTTCCACATATGAGAGAAAACATTTGACCCCTGAGTCTCTGAGTTTGGGATATTTCACTCAGCATAATTTTTTTCCATCTCCATGCATTTGGCTGCAAATGCCATGATATCGTTCTAATAGCAGAATAGAACTCCACTGTATATATGTACCACAGTTTTTGAATCCACTCATCCAGTGAGGGGCATCTGGGTTGTTTCCATAGTTTAGCTATAGTAAATTGAGCTGTTATAAACATTCATGTAGCTGTGTCTCTATAATATGCTGATTCTAGCTCTTTTGGGAAAATACCCAGGAGTGGGATAGCTGGGTCAAAAGGTGGTTCCATCCCTAGTTTTTTGAGGAGTCTCCACACTGCTTTCCAGAGTGTCTGTACAAGCTTGCAGTCCCACCAATACTGAATCACCTACAGTTGTAAGGCTGGCTTTCACTTGCATAAAATGGACCGAGGAGAACCTCTGACAGAGTAAGCAATTAGTTCCCTTTCTTCTGAACTTTCAACAAGAGATTTCGAATTGGTTCTTCTGACTTGACTGAAGCCTGAGTAAACAGGGAATTTGCTGTTGTGTGTAACAAAAAAATCCTATCATTATGTACAATTATAATGCACCAATAAAAAGCAGTATTAGGATTTGCCTTATACTCTTGGTAATTGTGACTTATTTCTCATAATTGATAATAAGTAAGTAGTAACTAATAATTAATTGCCAAATGATTGACCAAAGGATTGCTTCCTTTCTGCATAGAAATCTTTAATCTCCAGTGCTGAATAATTTTAGGTGATGACATGAAATTTCATCACCCAACAGATGACAGCAATGCCTTCCCTTTGGCCTCACCAGGTAGAATGAAGGTCACATTCTTGGAATAACCCTCTTGCTCACCTTTTTTCCAATTTCTTTTTTTCTTTTTCTTCAATACTACTTTGTGACACTGCTAAACAGTATATTCAGTAATAGAAAGTAACACAAAGCACAGCAAAGAATCTATATGCTATGTATATTACACTTTTGTGTAATTTAATTTTTCTGAATTTATTTCCTCACTGAAAAAAACGGGGGGATGTGACTACCCAACCTTATCTAATTTGTAAGAGTTTTTTGTTTTTAAGTAACTTTTTAAGATTTAATGAAAACCAGGCATTGTGGTGCAAAAGCCTACAGTGTCAGCTACTTGGGAGGCTGAAGTAGGTGAATTCAAGTTTGGAGGCCAGCGTTGGCAACTTATTGAGATGCTGTCTCAAAATAAGAAAGGGCTGGGAATGTAGCTATGTAACTCAGTGGTAGACTATCCCTGAGTTCCATCCCCAGTACCTTAAGGAAAAAAAAAATCAATTCTTAAAACATTTCAGAGTTCCCAAAGTAGTCTTCACTCAGCATATTATTATGTTAAGATCTTACATAACCCTTATACTTTTATCAACACTAAAAAATAACATTAGGGTATTATTGGCTATACTACAAACTATTTTTCAGATTTTGCTAACTTTTCCACTGATGTCCTTTTTCTGTTTCAAGATCCTTCCAGAATACTAGGTTGCATTTAGACATCATGCCACCTTAGTCTCCTCTTAACTGAGTTTCTCAGTCATTCCTTGTTTTTCTTGACCTTGATGCTTTTGAAATGTTAAGTCCTCCAACTTGCCATTTATAGAATTGTTTGGGTTTTTCTCATTCCTTTCCATGTAAAATTTAAAAGTCAACATGTTCCTATACATAAAATGCATGTGGGGATTTTGATTATGATAAACCTATAAATCAAATTGGGGAGAATTAACTTATTAATGTTTACTCTCTCAGTTCACAAACAATATCATTTTCCTTTTATTTATAACAGATTTCTTTCATGCAGTTTTCATCATACAAGTTTAAGCATATTGTTAGATTATCAAAGCATTTTATTTGTTGTGATTATAAATGCATATTTGGAAAAATTTTAAATCCCAAATTTTCACTGCAGATATGTAAAAACGCCATTGACTATTACATGTTTTGGATCCCATGACCTTGCTGAACTGTAATTTTGTAGATTCTTATAGGTTTCCTACACAGAAAATGTCTCCAAAGAGCTATAAGACAGAACAACAAATGCCATGTGAAATAATGTCATTCTAGAATTTATTCGTTATATGTCAAATGGTGCTCTGCTGGTCTAGTGATATTTACAAAAGAGCTGACAATAAGATATCAAAATACATGTTTTATCGTTGTTTAAAGTAGGCTGACAGATACAGTAAGTAAGGCAACAAAAATAACCTGAGACAAGCAGCAGAGAAACTAATCAGAAATAAAAGTATCATTCTGAAACTGATTCTCAGAGACAAACCTGCAATTTACTTAAGTGTGGCATTAATGTGTAGAAAGAACAGCTGGCCTTCTCTGGTCACAGATGAATATAAACCACTGAATTTCTGCCAACTTTGACTTTGGTAATCTTTAAATCTTTAAAAATTGAGACAGATGTCTCACTATGTTGCACAGGATGGCCTTGAACTCCTCAGGGCAAGTGATATTCCTGCATCAACCTCCAAGTAGCTAGGACTATATTTGCATGCCACTACACCTGGTTTTGATGAGCTGAAAGACTGTTGGTCAAGGAGGAAATATTTCCATTAAGGAACAAGTAACTCACCAGTAAGCAGGCTGGGATAAAGCCTTCATCTGTACAGTGCTCCGCATATTCTTTTAAATTTGAACTTTCCAAAATAAACGTCTGGCAGGTAGAAGTGAGGTTTTCTTGTTGTAAGTAACCTAAATGAAAAATAAAACTTTAGGAACTTTCAGTAAATTCTGCACTTTTGATAAAACTGCTACTGACAATGCTAGAATAAGTACCAATACATAAATGAAGTCTCAAGCAGAATGTGCTGATATTCTATAAACTAGCCTGAAAACTCTGGGTTATGCTATAAGGTAGTTCCTTTTAACTAAGCTTGGAAAATGAGGACTAACAAAGGGCAATTACTTTACAGTTATAAGTACAGGAAAACCAATAAATAAGTTTCTCCTCCATAATCTAATCATTATGACCTAGTCATCTTGCTGGATTATCAAAAAAGTACTTTTGTCAATATTGCTCATCTATTTGCTTCACTCTGCCTAATGCTTTACCCAAAAAAGTGAACAGAAGACCTATCTATTCTTCATGACAGGTCAGAAAGAACTCCTCTGACTTTTAACTTATGTCCTTTGGAAATCAAAGGCTTACAAATTCCAACCAGAACCTTAACTTAACATGTAAAGGCTAAGAGAGTTGTCAAGTGCTTGACTGTAAAGTAAAACATGCTCCAAAGCACACACATAAATCCCCTCCCTTGGGAAACAATGCATAACTCATTTGTCTCCAACATATAAGGAAAATAATGCCCATAGAATGTAAACTCTCTAAAGAATATAGACTTTATAGAATTAGCTGAGCAAACTCACTAAAAAACAAATATTAACTAAAATAATAGCAAACATGGAAGAAAGAAGAGAATGTGACTATGAAAGCTGCCACATTTTAGTACTTAAAATGTCCAATCTTCAAAAAAAAATTTTACAAGACATAAAGAGAAAGGATTGCTCATATATGGGGGGAAAAGCACTTAAGGAATCTCAGACATGGATCTTAAGACTTTACGTGAGTTATTTTCAAATAGTTTCAGAGAACTAAAGAAAAGCATGCTTAGAATATTTGAGAATACTGTCTTACCAAACAGTAAACATCAATTAAGAAATATATATTACAAAAAAGGACAAAATAGAAATTTTAGAGTTGAAGAACATAACAAATGAAAAAATTCACCAGAAGGGGCTCAGAATTTAGAAACCAGAAGCATCAACAAGTGTATACAAATGTTAATTGCAATTGTCTGGTCTGAGCCATGGAATCGATTAAAAAACGATGAAAATTGTATATACACTCAGACTTGTGGAACACCATTAAGTGTGCCAAGATAAGCATAATAATTCCAGAGTTAGAGAAGTGACAGAAAGGGGCAGAGGAATAGCTGATAAAATAATGTCCAAAAACTTCCAAATATAAGGAAAAACAATCTCCATACCAAGGATGCTCAGCAAATACCAAGTACCATATCCTCAAAATCTGTACCTAGACAAACTGAAAATAAAAAGACATAATCTTGAAAGCAGGAAGAGAGAAATGACTTGTCACATACCAGGTTATCTTAATATGATCAACAGCTGATTTCTCATCAGATACCAGGCTTTATGTAGTGAGATTTAAAGGCATGATAGGAAAAAAAAATTTCTATATCAACACTACTTTCCACCAAAAATGAATAAATTAATATAGTCTGATAAACATAAATAAAACTTGTTTCCAGCAGACTTGCCTTTAAGAAATACTAAATGAGAAGTTCTTTAGGCTAAAATGAAAAGGACAATGGAGAAACTTGAATCCACTTTAAAAATAAAACAAAACAACCTCAAAAGAGGTAACTATAAAGATTAAAACAGCATGAGGTTTTTTTTTTTTTGGTATGTAACCTTTTCCCTCTGGTTAAAAAGACAACTGCATACAACAATTATAAATCTGGCTGATGAGCCTACAGTGTATGAAGATGGAATTAAAGACTTTCATCTCAAAAAACGGAAGAGAATGGAGTTACATAAAAGTTTTTTTTTTGTTTTTTTAAAGAGAGATGGATGGAGAGAGAAAGACAGAATCAACTTTAGTTTTCATGTGGCTTTTGTTGCTCAATTTGTTATGTATGTGGTGCTAGAGTTTGAATCCACATATTCATGCATGCCAGGCAAGCGTTATAACCACTTAGCCACCATTCCAGCCCCCATAAAAGTTTTTTATGTATTTTATTAAGTTGGTTTGATGCCTTGAGTGCTTTTTCTCTGCCCATTTTGTTTCACTTTATGGAGTGTTTGTCTCACTTTCAATAAATGCATGTTCTACCTGTTACTTCTGTGTATCTTATACAATTCTTTGAGATGCCAAAAACCTGGATCCCAACTGGACACCCCACTGGTATCATTCTGGTGAAGCAGCCAGGAGGTAAACCCTGCCTTTTGCCAGGAGGGTCAGGTTCCCCACTGCAATCATGTAAGCCTACTTCTCTTTTCCTATCAGGCTCTCGGAAAGTACCATGTTCTGACTGAGGGGCAACTGACGGTCTCTGGGGGCATCCCCAGGATGATCTGAAGGTACCTCTGTTTAGAGCACTGGGAACTCTACAGCTTGAAAGGGTGGAGACCCTATGACTTTGCTGGACTTTCTGGAATTGCTCAGTATTCCCGCCACGTGCTTGACCTGGCTTGTTGGAACTTGTTTATCTTTTTTATCTTCTGATGAGTCTGTGTGCTTGCCCTCCACTTTGCAACCACTTCATTTGCTCATAATGTCATGACAGAGCTCTTTAGTTCTTTGCTATACTCTCAGTGGACATGTGTTAAGTTGTTAAGTCACAAGTGTGCCTACTGCTTGAAGATTCCAGTGACAGGATAATTTGATAGTGAGCTGCAGTTAGATTTATTTTGTGCTGGACGCAAGACAAAACTCACCAACACAGGCACATTGTATAATCATCTGATTACCTCAACTCCCTGCCTTCTTCAAAAGGAAATTAACTGGACCAGAGTTCAATACATCATTAACCATTTCTCTGCTTGTGGGCATCCCATGAGGCCCCATGGCTCCATTGTCAAGCTTTTTGTTCCCACCTCCTGCAGGCTTACACTACCTCTCTGCAAATCTTTCCTCTTTGCTTGCGGCTTCACCTCCTCCAAAACACCTGATGTCATTTTTGCAATGTTCATCTGAAATTATCTCACTATGAGGGATAGCTGTGGTTGTTACTCATGTTTTTCACCATCAGCCAAAAGAAAAGAGAGGCTAAGATAAAATTAGTCTTTTCCTTTCCTGGCTTTAACTAGAATACAAAAACAGGACCTAGGCAACTAGGATGCTACTAAGTAGGAAGACTTAATATCAATGGGAAAGACAGAATAATTAACAAAATGCTAGAAGCAGAGGAAAACATCCAGAGGGGGTCCATTTGTATTCACAGGATATAGTCCCTAGAGAGGGACCAAGCTGAAAGGGGAGAGTCTATATTACGAAAGGAATGAGGCAAATTGCACCCTGAAATTGGTTTACAGGAGGTTCAGGGTCCTGGTCATAGCAATGCAAAGTGAAGTTCACCCAACATTGGAGTTAGACATCTGGCCACAAAGGTCAACTGTTGGATTTCTATGGGGACGCCTGGGAAATACCCAAACCCAAGGTCCCTAAATCCTAAGATGGATATCCTGGATGGAATTTAGGGTTCTGGTTCCAGGACCTAAAAACTCTCCTCTCTTCCAAAAGAGCCTACATAGGAAGGACCACCTGTATTCTACAAGACTCTCTGCTAGGCAGTATCCTGTCACCAGGAACTCTTCTGCCCTGACAATCCTAGGGGGAAAAAAAAAGAGTCATTTTCCATCGTAATACCTCTAGGCCCCAATACAAAGTAGGGGATATAAAACAATAGCCCCTGAACAGAACTCAAAATTATAATACAATCTGGTGGGTAGAGCTCTTCCGAGGGAGACAAAATATGTGGGCAGAGGTCTTCTACATCCAAACTTCATGGCATTATGCCAAAAACCCACTCCTATGCAAAGACAAGACCTCATGAGAAGCCTATAAGGCAACCATTTCAAACCCAGATATCTTGGACAATCTATTGTTAAAACAGTCTCAAGTCTCTCTGGGGAACATCAACAACTCCCTCCATGCTACCCTACAGAGGAAACAGCTCACCAACCCCTTCATCTCCATATATCTTAAGCCCACAACATACTTGCAGTGGGGTTTTCACAACTGCCTCAACTTCATGGTGCACCTCTGCCCTGTGATATTTGGTGTTCACCACCTGGTTCTCATTGGTTACCCCAATTGTTTTCTGGTTACTTTCTCTGTTTAGTCTTTTCTGACCTATTCACCTCACATTCTTGGTGACTAGAGGGAACAAAAAAAAACAAACTTGAGACAACTGATGAGTTTTTGGCCAGAGATCACTAAAGTAAAAACCTAAAGATCTATTGATTGGAATTCAGATGCTGCAGCCCTTGGGGGTAAGATTGAGGCTTTCAACCTCAGTCTTTTTGGGAACAGAGCTCATTCACCCGCAACTAAAAGATTCTTACAAAGGGTAAGAGTCTTGCAGAAACTGAAGGCCAATGATTATGAGAACACCTCTATCTCTTCCTTTTACCCTCTAATCTTTATCTCCAGACTAACAAAACCTCATGAGACCCCTTGGAACCCTCATTCACATCTAGAAGGTAAAGAGGAAGCCTTCATCTCTGGGTTAAGATGTCCTATTTGGCACCCTTTGCCTCTCATGGTCAAAGTGGCAGTTAAAAAAAAAAGAGTGGAAGCTTTTCTCATTCCTTAGTTGCCTGCCTGACAACCTATCCCTTCAAGGTTTGTGTCTGGTAAGAAACTGCCCGTAACAGAGAAAAAAGTATCACTTTTAAATCTAAACTACTGTGGAACATGAACAGCTGTTTTACACGTTCTTTTTCTTGAGAATCTTTTTCTGAGGGCTACCTCTCCCTGGACCTCATGAGCTCCGGCTTTCTTTAAATATCTGGACTGACTGTAACTTGATCCAAGTGCACTCCAGGCTGATAGATGTTCCATGTTCTCCTTTATTACAGCACTTATGGCCATGTCATTTTTTAAAATCTTGTTTGTTTTCTTGAGCTCCCAATTTTTCTGCTGAATTTACATCTAGTCCTCTGTGCACATGAATTCATTTTTTGTTTTGATTTTGCTTCATCTAACTACAGTTTTTTTTGGTGGTCTGTTTTCTTTATTCAGAGCCTAATTAATCAAGGGTTAATTCTCAAATACACTGGAAAAGGAAAGAGATTAACAGAGGCGATGTGAGGGTTGACATGGATCAACCTCATGGATGGACAAGTGGCCACCCGAACTACTGATTCACTGTCTAGACATGATTGATGGATACTGTCCTAAACATCCCCAACTGTCAGACCTCGCCTGGGTCTCTGTTCTCTATTCCATTGCTCACTGTCACACAAAACCATTTGTAACAGGACTATTTTGAAATTCTAAATATGGCGTGCACTGTTTAATGAACAGCTTTAAGGTTCTTATCCCCTACCTACGGGGTACCAAATACTGGTCTACACAAACTCTAAAAAGAGATCTTGTCTTTATCTTTCTTGCTCTGAGAGACACTTTCTTTTCTGCTTCTTAGTTAAAGGGGTTACATGGCCCATTGGTGATGTTTTCTTAACTCTATACAGAAGAAACTTCTTTTTGTAAGGGTCTCTAACTCTACTGATGAGTTTCTGAAACAGGAAAAGATATTAATTTAAGGCTGCATAACAAAACCCACTGTTAACCTTTTGGAATTCACTTGCCTATTATTTTCACAATGATGTTTAAACTAATTTCTGTATCTCTGACATGCAATTTTCTCCTTGGTTTCAAATGAATCATATCTTTGTTAAGTACAGATTTAAGACTGAAGATTACTTAGGACTATGGTAATCATATCAACAGATAAGTTTTTTAAAGAAACCTGGCAAATGGCACATCTAGCTGAAAGCTATAAAATCTGTTTTCTAACCATATTTTTATTTATGTTTGCATATGTGTACATTGTATGTTGTGTCTATCTGGTACCAAACTGGCTTAAAATAAATGAGTGCTCATTAATTTAAAAGAAAAAAGTTGTTTTTAATGTAACTAATAGCTTTAACATAAAATGTTAACTGTAATCCTCAATCAACCATTAAAAAATTAAGAAAAAGGAAACAGAATTAAAATTATAAACTGAAAATACTTGACACAAAACAGGACTTGATAAAGGAATAAAATAACAGACATAGGTTATAGACAACAACAGATAGCTAAAAGGCTGACATGATGATCGTTTATCAGTAATTATATTAAACTTTAACAGTTTAAACACTTTAATCAAGAGAATGCCCACTGCCTGCCTATAACCCCAGTGACTTAGGAGACTAAGGCAGGAGAATGTAAGTTTGACACCAGCCTCAGCCTCAGTAATACAGCAAAGCACTATCTAACTTAGGGAGACCCTGTCTCAAAAAATGAAAAAGTGGGGCTGGAGCGGTAGCTCAGCGGCTTTGGCGCTTGCCTGGCAAGCACGAAGACCCGGGTTCGAACCCCAGCACCACATACACAACTAAGTATTGGAGCAACTAAGGCCATGTGAAAAACTCAATAAAGTTGTTTCTCTCTGTCTCTCTCACTGTCCTTCTCTCTTTAAAAAAAAAAAAAAAATGAAAAAGGGCTGGGGACTTAGTTCAGTGTTCTAGTGCCCTTGTGTTCAATTCCAAATAAAATGGTAGAAACTGGCAAAATGTATTGACATCATAATCTAACTTTATGCTATGGGCAAGAGACACTTAAGATTCAAAGACACATAGGTTGAAAATAAATGGATGGAGGTCTAAAGATAAGCTCAGTGGTACAGTATGTGCTTAGCATGCATGAAGCCCTGAGTTCAATCCTCAGCACTGGAGTGGGAAAACATACCATCCAGACAGTAACCAAATAAGAAAACAGAGAAGTTATGTTACTGTCAGCCAAAGTAGATATCAAGACAAATACTGTTACCACAGACAAATATAAAGGAGTTAATCCATCAAAAAGATTACAAACACATGTACTTAACGTATCCCCGAAAGCAAAAAGCAAAAACTAACAGAAGTAGAAGTTGAAAGAGAAAATTCAATAATACAAGCTGGAGATTCCACTGTACCACACTTTGAGTAATAACTAGAAATAGAAGATCAGCAAGGGAAGAGAACATTTGAACACTGTAAACCAACTAGACCTCACACATCTACAGAAAACTCAACAGAAGATACCATTTTTTCTCAAGTGCAGTAATATCCAAGATAGACCATATTTTAGGTCAAAAAAAAAAACAGCCTCAATTAATTTAAAAAGTCATACAGAGTATGCTCTCTGACCATAATGGAAGAAAACTTGAAACCAAATTAACATCAAAAAGTTCAGAAAATTCACTCATACATGGAAAGTAAACAATTCTTTCCTAATAAAAAGGTCAAAGAAGAAATGAAAAGGGAAATTCGAAAATATTTTGAGATAAATGAAAAAACACACCATACCAAAACTTATGAGATGCAAGTAAAGCAGTGTGATGGAAAATTTAAATATCTTTAAGAAAAATGATGAAAAATCTTAAATCAATAACCTTAGCAAACTAGAAAAAGCAAACTAAACCCACAGCAAGCAGAAAGAAGGAAATAATACTACAGTACAAATAAACAGAAATAAAAGTGGGGGTGAAAAGAAAACAGTGAACCCAAAAATTGGTTATTTGAAATTTTTTAAAAATTCAAAATTTTTTTTAGCTAGATTGACAAAGAAAAAGAGACAACTCAAATGACTAAGATCAGGAATATAAAAGATGACGTAACTATGTTTTACAAATAGAAAAGATTGCAAAGGAATACTATAGAGCTGTAGGCCAACAATCTAGAAAATCTAGGTGAAATGGATAACTCATAGAAATACACAAACTATTGGCACTGATTCAAGAAACATAAAATCATAACAAAACCATAACGAGACTAAATTTGTAATAAAGAAAATGCTCACAGAATCAAATAATCTCATTGTTGAATGCTATGAAACACTGAGTGACATCAATCCTTCACAAATTATTCCTCCAATATATGCAGAAAAACAACAACAAAATTTAACACCCTTTCATGATAAAACACTAGAAATAGAGGGGAATTTCTTCAACTTGATAAAGCAATCTACAAAACCCCCACAGCTAACATACTCAAAGGTGAAGAGTCAAACATAAGATCAGGGACAATACAACAATGTCTACTCTAGCTACTTCCATTCAACATTATATTGGATGTTCTATCTGGGACAATTGGTAAGGGAATTGAAATTTAAAAAAATATCATGATTTGAAAAGACAAAGTCAAACTACCCCTATTGCAGATAATATGGTTTATGTGGGAAAATCCTAAAGAATCAGCACAAACCATTAGAGATAATGTTAGTGAGGTTGCAGGATACAAAAAGAATATATAAAAATCAACTATTTCTATATGCTTGCAATGAAGAATAAAATTAAGAATTTAAGAATTTTATTTACTACAGCTTCAAAAGGAATATGATCCTTAGCAATAAGATGAACAAAAGTAAAACACTTGTTTATCGTAAAATTCATTTTATGCAAATACAAGGGAATCAAACAATCTTGCAAATTAGGAAAAAGTTGAACTTAGTTATCCATTTCATTTTTTTTGGCTTTTTTTTTAATTAGAAATATATAGAAATACAGTTGAGGGGGAAACGTTATCAAAACATTAGCAATCAATGGATATAAACTTTGTTATCCAGGGGAAAAGCCATCCATTTCAAAACTTACCACAAAACAACAGTAGTCAAGATAATGTGGTAACAGCATAAGAATAGATACGCAGGGCTGGAGTGGTATCTTGGCAGTTCTGGCACTTGCCTGGCATGCGCAAGTACATGGGTTCAAACCCCAGCACCCATGTACACAACTAAGTGTCTGAGCAACGAAGGCCATGTGAAAAACTCAGTAAAAACTGATTCTCTCTCTCTCTATCCTTCTTTAAAAAAAAAAAAAAAAGAATAGATAATGTAGTTAATGGAACTGAATTGAGAATTCAAGTATTAATGATGAATTGATGTTTAAAAAGAGTGCCAAGGTATTCATCTGGGGAAAAAAATAGTCTTTTCAACAACTGGTGCTAGAACAACTTGAGAGCCATATGCAAAAGAATGAAGCTAGACCCTTACCACCTCATACCATATTCAACTTTTCACTCAAAAATGGATTAAAGATCTAAATGTAAAAGCTAAAACACTTAGGAATAAACAGGTAATTTTTTTATGCCTTGGATTGGGCAATGATTTCCCAGACACAATACCTAAAATACAGCAACCAGAGGAAAAAAGAAAAAAAATCAACTGAATCTTAAAATTTAAAACTTATACATTTTCAAAGACACTATGAAGAAAGTGAAACAACTGATAAAATGGAAGAAATTATTAACAGATCATACTATCTATAAGGGACTAGAAACCAAATAGTGAACTCCTACAGGAAAATGATAAAAAGACATAATTCAATTAAGCATGGACAAAAGATTTAAATAAATCTTTCTCCAAAGATACACACATTCCTAATAAGTATGTTAATAGATACTCAAATATTAGTCATTAGGAAAACAAAATCAAAAGAAAAGGGGAAGGATATGATTACATAAAGAACCATCCCGCTACAAATTAACAGATGAGCCAAAGAAAGTCTACTGAAAAGAAGGGGAGAGGGGAGAAAGAATGAGAGGGAAAAGGGAGAAATAAAAAAAGCATATTTTGTACCTCTAAGATACTACATAGTCCCCTTGCAATCAATAAAACCTGGAAAAGTAAAAAAAAAAATTACATATATATATGTGTGTATGTATATATGCATGTGTAGATATATGTGCGTGTATGTATCTCTATATATATTCATGGATATATGCACAAACATATATATAAAATCAAAGGGAAATCAATAGAAGAGAGAGACCAGGGGTGGAAGGTGAGTGGAGGGGGGGCCGGGAGTGCAGGGGAGGAATACTGGCCAAATTATATTGTTGTATTCTATGCATGTATGAATATATAACAATAAATCCCATCGTTATGAACAATTTTAATACACTGATAAAAAAGGTGGAAAAAAATCAAAACCAGAATGAGATATCAATTCATATATAGTATGGAATAAGTATTAACATCTGTAACAACAGATCAACTTTGAAAAGTCTGACACAACTGCCACTTATTATATTTCACTTACATGGAATGTACAGAAATGGCAAATCCACATGTATGGAAAGTAGATTAGTTCTAGTCAGATGACAGGAAAAGAGGAAGGGGAAAATTGGAAGTTACTATGAGCAGTGTGGGATTTCTTTTTGGAGTTATGGAAATGTTTTGAAATTACTGATGATTAGTGATAATTTGTTCTACATTTTATTTAAATTGAATTATATATCTCAATGAAAAATATAATACTAAATTCTTAACATATCGTATAAAGCTTTACTTCACTCCTTTGGCTTTTGTCTTGCTGTTCCATCTCTTTCAGACAAATTAATCCTTTTTTTTTCTTTTTTAGCAGGATCTTTCTTTATCTGAAGAAATGTGTATATAGTATTTTAGCATTCCCAACATTGAAGATCATGCTGGAGATGTGAAATTACATTAATTAAGCAGGTACTTTTTTTCCTTTTCTTTTTCTTTTTTTTTCTTAAAGAAAGAGGGACAGTGAGAGAGAGAGAGAAAAACAATCAATTTTTATTTTTTCAGGTGGGCTTCCTTGCTCAGACTTGGTTGTGTACGTGGTGCTGGGGTTTGAACCTGCGAACTCGCGCACGCCAGGCAAGTGCTGTAACCACTGAGCCACTGCTCCAGCCCCTTTTTCCATCTTTTTATTTGTGAAACTATGAACAGGTATGTTTGACAAATATTTCCTTACATTTGCTTTTGTAGCACACTTTTCTCAGTGTTGTTACAGAAATCAACACATTTTTGTTAGCTATTGAAGAAAATGTTTCTAAAACTTGTTTTAACTTAAAAATTATCAGGTTCTATCTCCTCACATGCAACTGTATTTTTCACCACATCCTAGCAGTCAAAGAACAAACAAGATAGCCTACAAAGTTATTATACACGAGGGTTTTAAAAAAGAAAGGGCAAGGAAAAGGTCATTCCAGTTCAGGCAATGCACTAAGTATAACTTCGGAATCAACTCACCACTCTCTATATATAGTTGAAGAATCAGTTTTCCAAACTCTTCCTATTTAAGGCTATAAGGAGAAACAAACAAATATACAAATAAAAACCCAAAGACAGTGTGCTTTGGACTAAGAAAAAGCACTCAGAAACATGAAGAAATTTTTATTTCAGATACGACTACTTCAACATTCCCATGACTGAAGATCACACAAATGTTAAATTATATAAATTAAAGACAAACTGGTAGTTTCATTTTTGTAAAACTAGCCAACTGTAGTTGGTGTTTTCCTTATTTTTTATTTTTGATGTATAGCCAGCTATGATTAGCATTCTGCCAGGTATATAACTTGGAATAAGCTTCTACAAGAATTTCATGAACACAGAAATTTACAACATGAACAAATCACTGTAATCACCCTGGAATTAGGGCAGTTGGAATATTCTCTTCATGTTTCAAGATTTAGATTGAAAATGCCCAGTAAACGGTTCTTTTTTTTCATGGTCGAGAGTTCCAAAAGCACTAATCACCCTAGATGTATTTTGTTGTTTATTTACATCCCACAGGTGGTAGTAAAAAATCTAATTCAAGTAGATTTTCTTTCCCCAAGATCAAGCATTCTCAAAGAGTGTTATCACCTGAATGGGGTAAAAACTGGTTCTAGGGGAGGGAGGAATAATAAAAGTTTCATTTTATGCATAAATCACACTATATTTATAGAACATACAAACAGATATACAATAGAATCATGACATTTAAATTTCATGTAGGGAGGGGAAATCAGGGAAAAAAGTCTAAAATGATTCCTTATGCAGTGTTGCAGTGAAATAGTTTGAGAAACAAAGTCCTAGTCAGAACATAGTTATACAGTTAACTTTTTTTCAAAAAAATATGGTAAACTGGCCAGCATATGTTGGGAAAAGAATAATCACAGATAATTCATGGTATATCATGAGACAATACATGCTTGTAAAGAACACACTTGTTAAAAGGCCAGATTACTTATATAACAAGTGTTCAAGTTATAACACATCTTGAAATAATATCTGAAATGCACTTTTTTAATTATATACATATTTTTACTAGTGCATTATAGTTTCACAAAATGTTGGGATTAGCTGTCATATTCCTAAATGCACACAATTCAGCAATACAATTTGTTCATTATCTGCCTCCCTATATCCCTCTACATCCCTTCTCCCATCCCTGATCCCTTGCCTTTCTTCTGGGTCCTATACTGTTCCTTAAAAAAACCCAAATACAGTGACATAATTCTTGTATCTATGAAGAACATTTTTAAAATATATGGCTATAGTATATACAGTGACATTTATAACTTCTTGGAATGCACCTTGCTTTATCTCAGTTCCAACATTTCCCCTTCTCTCTTTCTATCATCCCTTGTTATTCTTCAAAATATTTGACAATGGGATTAAACATTTACGTTTTTGTACAGGTATGCAGATTTTAAAAAATAAAGTCTCTAAACTTTCAAACGTTGACTCAAAATTCCTCACATTATTAGTTTCAGACCAAACAAAATACAACTCTTGATTTAGTGTGAATGCTAGTCTATGTTCAGTCTTGGGTTTAATAAATTTTTACTACCTGAAAATTAAACTGGTGTCTATTGGGTTTGCTTTGGAAATGCACTATCTTCTCTTAAAAACATGCCCAACTTTGGGTAACCTCAAATTCCCATTTTAGATTAGATTTAATGTATTTTACTTAATTTTTGTTCTATAAGTTCCAAAATAATGTAGGAAATAGTTGAAAACTCATATTCATTATTATTATTATGATTACCCAGCTATGTGCCTAAAATATGCTTATTATCATTAAATACCTGATTATAATCAATTCTCAATCAAGTTATGGAAAGATAAAATCCTAACTATATAAAGGTTATTTAAATTTAAGGAACTGGAATGCTAAGAGTTTGACCTCTTCTCTGTTACTAGATCTACAAATAACAGACGTAAGAACTTATTCCATAAATGTTATGATCTACAAGGAGCCAGAAGATAATATACACCAAGAAGTGTAATACAAAGCAAAGGTGATAAGAAAATAAGACTGAATTACTTTATGGGGAAGATAGAGACTGGGGGAAAATTATACAATGTTTCGAGGAAGAGGTGAGTCCTAAAGGATGGATGGGTCCTGAAGATGGTGATGGAAAGTGTATATGCAGAGCTTATTTTGGGAACAGTTTACATGCATCACAAAGTATATGAAAATGAATAGTTAGCTGGAAATACCACAGAAAAGACAGAATGGGTAAGGACCATAAAAATTGTAAATGTCAGCAATAAAGTAAGGTATTTATTATTAAGTAGATAAAAGTGAATATCATGCTCATAGTTGCATTTTTGTAAATGTTTATTACATATATTTAATGTCTTAGCAATGTAAAGGTGAATAGAACTAGTGGCTCTTGATCTATTGGGGGTGTGCAAGTCCTTGTCCTGTATGCCCTCAGATTCATTCTTCATTCTTTTCCTGTTCTACATGACAGGAAGTTTACCTCCATACGGGCAAGGTTTCCAGGCGCATATCAGCAGGCTTTGGCTAGTTTGCTACGTGGAAAGTTCTCATGTGAGACTGCAGGACAGGAGGAAGAGTCTATATATTTTGCTCCCATTTTCTCACTGCCTCAGTATGACTATTGCCAGCTTATTTAAAAAAAAATCTGCCTTCCATCTACTACACATTTGTGTCTGGATTGCTTTATCTCTTCTTATCCTCTTGATTAGTGTAGTGGCTTCCTGGTGGTAACCACTAGAGTTGCCTCTAGTAAGCTCTTTGGCCTCTTAGCTCTTCTATTACCAATTCCCTCATCAAATACTTCTGCATTAAATACACTGTTTTCTGTTATTTCTTTATAGATGCTGATTCATAAAGAAAGTAAAAGCCTCTCTGGGAAACTGAAGAAAATTCTGGACCTTTCATCCATAAAAAAGCCCCCATCTGCACATAAACTTTTACAGTTTTGGAGGATCCCAGAACTTTTGAAGCTTGTTCATAAATCCAAGATTAGGTATATGAACTGAACAAAAAATAAGATTCAGTTTAAGAAGGACGATGGTGATGGTTGCAGAGTAATGTAAATGTACTTAACACTACAGAACTAAATACTTAAAATAGCTAAAATGGTAAACTTACCACATACACATAAAAACGTAAACGCACAACTACAATAAGATATTTAAGGAGATAAAATTGCTGTAATTGCTCTGGAAGAGGTTTCAGAGATTGTGCTTGACTTGAATCTTGAATACAAGCATATTAGACATGGAAAAGCAGAATTCATAAGAATATGTGGAGAACCTCCAAGTAGTTTGCCCTGTAACATTTGCCCTGCAGCATAGGACAAATGTTAAGATGGGATCAAGCAAGTATGATCAGTTCAACAGAGCACCTTGTTATGATGTACTGATAAAAAGCAAAGTGGTAGCCTATAGGCAATTAATAACACTGGAGGCCAGGGGTTTTTAAGTGGACTAGTGAGGCTCAGAAGTCAAGACTAACATGCTGAAGAAGTAAAGCAACTAAATAAAATTAATTGTTTTATGAATAAATTTGACTTGTGAGAGGGTGACAGAGCATTAGATGGAAACCCTAAATGCTAAGGGTGAAAACTTACTTTTTATGCTTAGAAATTGGCACAGTGTTTAGAACATATTAGGCACCCAAAGATTTGCTGAGAAACCATTAGGAAAAAAAGTTCAACAAGATGCTAAAGATGTGGAAGGTGTATGATAGAAGAATCATAAGCAAATAAAATTATAGACCTAAGATATATGTATAATTTTAAGACAGAATGCCAAATGACAAAATTAAGAGCAGAGTGGGGGGTGACTTGCTTTTTTTACTTACTCAGTAAGTGCATAATTGTTTCAACTTTTAAAGCAGTTGGCCTGGTGAGAATGCTTTAGGAAGATTTATAGCAATAGTAAATAAGATGAATTACAAGAAGACTATATGGGAAGCTGGGCACAGTGGCACATGCCTGTAGCATCAGGGATGTGGAAGGTTGAGGCAGGAGGATCACAAGGTCTAGGCCATCGGCAGCACTTCTGTGAGACTCTGTCTCAAAATAAAAAATGAAAAGGACTGGGGGTGTAACATAGTGGTAAAGCATCCTGGGTTCAATTTCCAGTCAAGCAAAAAGACAATAAGGGAAGCCATGACAGAAGTTCAAAATAGAAGTAGTAGAAGGTATATTGCTGGGATCAGTGGCAATGAAAATGGAATGTGAAGACACTCAGGGCAAAGAAAAAGAAAAAATGACTTTGGAACTTTTATCCATTAAAAGAAAAGGAGGAAGTCAAACAAAACACCTTGTTTATGGGGGGGGGACAATTTGGTGTGAATTATTCCAATTAAAGATCATATTGCGGGGCTGGAATAGCTGCTCAGTGGTTAGAGCACTTGCCTGGCATGCCTGAAGATCTGGGTTCCACATACACAACCAAAAGCTGGAGAAACAAAAACCAGATGAAAAATAACTAAAATTGATTCTTTTTCTATCTCACTCTTTCCCTCTCCAAAAAAAAGGTCCAACATGCATTCACTAAAAAAATCATTATAGGGCCGGAGTGGTGGTTGGATCAGCAGTTTCGGTGCTTGCCTTGCAAGCACAAGGACCTGAGTTCAAACCCCAGCACCACGGTACACAGCTAAGTGCTGGAGCAATGAAGGCCATGTGAAAAACTAAATAAAGTTGTTTCTCTCTTTCTCTGTCTGTCACTCTCTCTAAAAAACAAAACAAAACAAAAATTATAAGTATCCAGTCCAAAATGTCAATAATGCTGAAGTTGAAACACCACTGAACATTTCTTTTCAGAATTTCCATTCCTCCCTTTTTTTAAAAAAAACAATAAGAATTTATTTTTCATTATAGTTTTACATACGAAAGGGTTTTAGGACAGAATAGGAGATGAATTTGGTCATCAACCTGCTAAAAGTCAAAATTCTTAAGCAAACATGCACAGAGGAAAAAAATAAGGTATATCAATGCATATTTATGAAAGTCCATTTTTTACATTTACATATAAGCCTAATGATTTCAAGAGGGCTCGCTTTTCACTGAAAATATGAGGTAAATACAACAGCTACTCAGTTCTGCTAAAGTAGGGAAAAGATTAAACATTAACAAAATTTTAGCGTTTAGTAACTAGTTTCTCCAAAAATGGATGGTGGAACCATTTCCCCAAATGTTTCCCACAAAATGTACTTATCAAGAGCTCTGCATAAATAAAGTTTTTTTTTTCATGGCTGGGTCTTTTGAAAAGGCACAAAACAACTGGTGTTTCCGAACAATAAAATAATGGTCGTTACAGCAATGGTGGCCGACACTATGGGAGATTTCATCACAGATGTTTACCACTTACTTTTAAGGCTGTCTCATATGTTTGCAAATCACTGGCTTACGATTTGAGCTTTTCGTGGCTCTTGTTACAAGCTGTATAATCCTTTTAATTTTTTCAGATAACAAACAAGAACAAAAAAAGGTGCACAAATCAATACACTCAAAACAAATAGCCCACTAACCACTCCTCAAAAGAGGGGAAAAACAGGGCTAGAAAATGTCTAACTGGACGGCATTTCCCCTCTGAATTTTGGTTTTGCTCATCAAAGGAACTGGAAAAGCTGCTGTTTTAAAATATGCAACTGGCACTTCAAATCTCTACACTGTGAGACGTACTGTGAGGAGTAAGGAGAACGCTCACCCCCATTCGTCCCAAATCCTTCGGTTCCCTAAGGTCGGGTTATGAGAAGGGCTTCCGGAAGGTCCTTTTCCGAAGCAGGGTGGCTGGGAAAGTCCTATTTTGGTCCCCGCTGACTCGGGAAAGGTTAACGAACAGACAGGCTGTCCGTCACGTAGACAACTCTCGTTCGGGGGTCGCACCGAAGCGCGCAGGCCCGACTTTCCCTCCGAAACCAGGCTCCCGGTGTTCCACCCCACGCCTCGCCTAGCCACGTAGCCCCTGAGCAGAGGCGCTCCCACGTAGAGCGGCTTAAAACTTCCCGGAGCCTCCGAGGGACGAAGAATCATCGCCAGTTCGAACTTAGAAGCGAGGAAGGAAACCTCAAAGCTTCCCCACCCTGGCAAAGCCTCTGGCCACCAAGGTCCTTCCGTCTTGCTTCGCCTGGTCCACTAACCCTTCCTCCTGGGTCCCCACTTACCCAATACCAGCCGGGCCACGTCCGACGGCAACAACATGATCCGAGTCGGAGAAGTAACCAGAATCAGAGATGAGACTCAGGTGAAGGCAAACACAGCGACAGTTCCTGCGCCGCATCTCCCAATTCCAGTGGCGGCACAGAACCCGCGACTATTTGTCCCGCCTCTCTCGCCCCACGACAACCAATCGCTTCCGCGGGAGAAAGAAAGGCGCCGAAATGCAACCCGCCTCCGAGCTCCTTGGAGCTGTCGTCATTTCCGTCCGCAGAGCTGGAGGGGTGGGGCCGAAGCGGGCGAGGAGGTGGAGTGCCGGAGCCGCAGCCTCAGAGCGAGCTTCTCGCGCGAGGTGGCTTTCTATTGGTGGGCGGGGCGCAGGCGCGTTTCCTTAGACCCGGTGAATGTTTTTGGGGAGCTGGTGTTTTGGACCGAGAGCGCGTGATGCTTCTGCGCATGAGCACTTTGTGCTCCGTCGCTCGCCCGGGATCTTCCCGCGACATAAATTGCGCCGCGGAGCTGCTTTTGAACCGGAAGGGGGAAGAGGCAGTGGATAACGGGGTGCGGAGCTGTGGGCAGGAAGCAAGGGGAGCGGCAGATGGGCTGCAGCCACCGCCACTTCTGGAGATAACAGTTAAGAGCGCCGCGGTAGGGGTCGGGGAGCTACGCAGTGGCCTGTGCGTGGGTGAATTCGCGTGGACTCAGTAGGTGCTCTTACCTGGATGCGCGGTCTCTCGCCTTGCTTCCGAGCGGTCCTACCCTTCTTCTTCACCCGTTATTCCTGGTCGCCCGACCTTGTTACCCTTTCGGGTTCTCGTTCTGGATCCCTAGCGGACTTTAAATTTGAGGGTGCACGCCTGCAGTCCTAGCTCCTCCGGGCACTGAGGCAGGAGGATCTCAAGTTCAAGACCAGCCTCCGCAGTTTAGCGGAGACCCTGTCTAAAAAAATAAAAAAGGCTAGTGGTGTGGGCCAGGAGTAGAATGCACATGGGTTAATCCCCAGGTTGGGGCGAGGTGCGGAGCGGGTAGTGGAATATATATATATACCCTCAAATGAACCCTCCTTCCTTCCTTGCACCCCATTTTCCTGTAACCTTAGGGTTCAAATTTACCTGGGTGTTGTGACAAAGTCATTCTTATTTTCTCTCCCTCTCACTCTCTCTGCCCCTCTCCCCTAATTAAAACTTTCAGACAGCTGCCATTTATTGAGTTTTAAGTTAAACAGCCTCGTGGTTAAGATCGAAGGCTCTAGAACCACAATACCAGAGTGCGAATAATGATTTTTAAGCCATGTGACTTCTTGCTTCATCTTCCTTGTGAAGATAAATGATAGTCCTCAACTGATGAGCCTTAGCTGTTAATTTTTTTTTCCGTAGAGAGAAGTAGAAAGATGACTACAATTCAAGGTGGTAATGTTACAGAACACTATGCTGGTAGAGTGACAGTTTCTGTGGAAATTCAACCTGGGAGAATCAGTTACTTTTTACAAGAATGTAAATTGTTCTGGATGGCAATATGAGCCTTCTAGATTGGGAGAAATCCTTATAAAAGCACAAAGTGTAGTAAGTTCCTGAAGCTAAAAAGTGAAGTCTGGTGTTAAATAGATTTGGGGTTTTCAACATGTTGAAGACAGGAATGGATGAAAGCAAGTAAAAAAGAACTTTGAGGTGTGAGTGGAAAAACCTCTCAAAGACATGTGTTGAACATTAATAAAAAAAGGAATATGGTAATTGTCAACATGAGTATAGGCTATGTTCAAGACACTTAAACATATGAATCCTTTTGACACCCATTTGAGGTATGTAGTAGTACAACTTTTTAAAAAAATTTTTAGTAGAGCTTTTTTTTTTTAAAGAGAAAGAGAATCAATTTTTATTGAGTTTTTCACATGGATTTCTTTGCTCTGATGCTTAGTTGTGTAAGTGAGTGCTGCGATTTGAACCTATTTACTTGCTCATGCCAGGCAAACGCTGTAACTGCGGAGCCAAGGCTCCAGCCCCTTTAGTATAGCTTTTTATTTTGTTATTGAGAAAGCAATTTTGGAGAGATTAACTAGCTTGGTCTAGATTCTTCTGTTTTTATGTGACTGGATCAGGATTTGAACCCTGAGTACAGAGTTCATACACTTTTTTTTTTTTTTAAGAGAGGGACAGTGAGAGAAAATCAATTTTATTTAGTTTTTCATATGGCCTTCATTGTTCCAACACTTTATTGTGTAGGTGGTGCTGGGTTCAAACTCCTGTACTTGCCCATGCCAGGCAAGCACCATTAACTGCTGAGCTACTGCTCCAGGCCCATAGAGTTCCCACACTTTTAACCACTGGACAAGAATGACATGCCAAGAGTAGAGTTATTTCTCAATATGGAATGTAATTAGTGTGAAATTCTTCAGAGATGAACTTGGTTGAAATCTCAAAAGGAACTTTGGATTTATCAATTCAGAGGCTGTTAATTAGGAAATCTGTCATTTCAGGTGAATAGTCTGCATAGTCTAGATTAATATCTAAATGGAGTTTGTTTTAGCTGATGGCTCTCTTAATCTTTTTGACTGTTTATTAGTTCTTCTGGCATTTTAGTTTTTTTAACATGCCACACTCTTTTCTTGTGACCTTTTGGTGATGTTAGCCTGTTTCCATGAAATGATGGTCCTCTAACTTCATATATTTGGCACCTGTTCATTCAGATCTTGATTTGATAAATAACTTCATCTGAGATAGGTTCCATGACAATTTATCATTTAAAATGATCCTCGTTACTATTATTTTCTTTGGTGTTTTTATTTCCTTTAAGACATATATCACAATTTGGAATTATTCATGCATTTCTTAGTTGTTTATTTTCCTTCACAGATATATCTCCATAAGGGTATGATTTCTCTTAGTTCATTATTTTTGTCTAGCTATCCCTGACATCTACTTTGAACACAGTAGGTGTGAAGTAAATATTCTTTCCATGTGTCAATGAATGAATATTTTCTATTTATGTAGATAATTCTGAACTGTTTTTTTTTAAATTATGCTTTCCTTTGTCTTGCTACTATAAACAAAGAACGTACTTGAGTGTTGGAGCATTGTTTTGATATATTCTAAGATGATTTAAACATTGGAATATGCAAATATTAAGAAGAATCATTGTGCGTGTGATCACAGTATGCCTGTCATTGTCCAGTTCAATGTAACTGTATGTCAATGCCACTATCTAAGATAGTTACATGAAGGCTAGGAGTAGAGAGGGTAGAGCATGTGCATAGCACTCATAAGGCCCTGGGAGCAATCCCTCACACCAAAAAAATTATGTATATATGTGTATATGCTTATGTATACACATACATACACATGTATATATATACATATGTAAATGAAAAAATAATATGTATTTGAATTGCTTAATATTATTTTTTAACAGATAAGAATGTATATTCGGAAATCCTGAACCATGAGTTTAGCACTTAATGATCTGCTTATTTGCTGCCGACAACTGGAACATGATAGAGCTACAGAACGAAGGGTAGTGAATTGCTTTAATTTTTCCTTGAAACAAGTTTGTGATTGGTAACACATTATCATCTTCATTTTTTGTTTTGTTTTGTTTTCAGAAAGAAGTTGAGAAATTTAAATGCCTGATTCGGGATCCTGAAACAGTTCAACATTTAGATAGGCATTCAGATTCCAAACAAGGAAAATACTTGAATTGGGATGCTGTTTTTAGGTATTCTATAGTACATTTTAAAAATGTCTGCTTTTCTCTTTCAATTTTATTCCCATTATGTTATTACTATTTTTTTAAGTCTTTGTCTTTGTTCCCTAGGCATCATTGTGTCTTGCATATAAGTTAGCACTTAACAGTTATTCAAAGCATTACTTTTAAAAAATGTTTGTGTATAATTTTTAGAATGTTAAGTTATTGTTCAACAAAATGTCTTAGACATATCTCAGTTAAGATTGAGAAAATTTCATATGGTGTAGTTTGTAAGAATTCATTTCAAATTAGGGAAAAAATTTGTTGTAATATATACTTAATTGTTATTTTGATGTATTTATTACTAGGATTTAAAGCAACTGCCTTGGGTTAAATTATAGTAAAACAAGTAAAAGAAATATTAGGATACTTTGAGATGTAAGTATACTACATCTTGTAATGAAAAGACACAAATTGTTGGATACAAGTGGGAAAGAGGGTTGATACATTTTTATATTGAGACATGATTTGCAATCATAATTCCATTTGTAACAAAACAGTTTGTAATGTTTAGGGAACATGAAGTATTTTAAGTTAATGTAGAATATTGAGGATATTAAATAAGCTTGAATCAACATTCACAGTCAAGAGACAATATATATATTTGCTTATTTTTTTAGTATTTAGGACAGGTACATTATTTTTCAGCTTTTATTTAATTTTTAGATTGTTACAGGATTGAATGCAAATGGCATGAAAATTCATGTTTCTTTTTCTTTAATTACTTGGTTTATTTTAGATACCACAAATACGGTTATTGCTTAAAGATGAATACTGTTTTGTATAAGCTGATTAGGTAGGCCAAATTGGCACCTGATACTACTGGCTAGTCATGAATATCTTCTAGGAAGGCTTCATTTAAAGGCTAAAATTATGTCCACCTGGTTATGAAGGAGGTAGAAGGGGTTGAGAGCCCTTAGTAACAGTGTAAACTTCTAATGACAAGATGAAAAAGCAAGTAGTAAACCAAAAAGTCAGGAAGGCTATAGATTGAGAGCTTTGCAGGTCAGACTCAGTATTGGTATTGTAGGAATTAGGCCTTGAAAATAGATGTGTTTCATTTGGCTGATACATTAAACAAAGCAATGTGGTTTTAGAAGATGCTTTTTGTGGGGCTGGAGCGGTTGCTCAGTGGTTATGGTGCTTGCCTGGCATCTACAATTATGTGGGTTCGAACCCCAGCACCAAGTACACAACTAAGTGTGGAGCTATGAAAACGTGAAAAATAAAGTTGATTCTCTTTCTCTCTCCCTCACTGTCCCTCTCTCTTTAAAAAAAAGAAATGTGCTTATTGTGATGACATGAAGAACATTTTGAAATTATAAGCATTAATTTGTTTCTGGAATTCTATTTCATTTTCCTGAAGATTTTTACAGAAATACATTCAGAAAGAAACAGAATGTCTAAGAACAGCAAAAGCAAATGTATCAGCCTCAACTCAAACCTCCAGACAGAAAAAGATGCAAGAAATCAGTAGTTTGGTCAGATACTTCATCAAATGTGCAAATAAAAGTAAGCAACATTATATTTTTTTATTTTTTATTTTTCCAACAAAACAATATATTTAAATTCTGAAAATTAGATTTACCCCCCTAGAGCCCCCCTAATTTCCCACCCTTGTCCATCCCCCCATCTCCCTCCTTCCCAGTGCATCTCTACGAATGCCTTAGGTTGTATGTCACTACATCTTTTCATGGTTTAATACATGAGAGTTGACCACCTTTTGCAATGGTCAAGGTTTAGCTCCAGTTTCCACAGATGAGTGAAGACATTCGACCCTTGGTTCTCTGGGTTATGCTGACTTCACTCAGCATAATTTCTTCCATAGCCATTCATATACCTTCAAAGGCTGCAGTATCATTGTTTCTACTTGCTGAGTAGAACTCCATGGTATATATGTACTGCAGTTTTTGGATCCATTCATATAATGAGGGGCATCTGGGTTGTTTCCATAATTTAGCTATTGTAAATGGAGCTGCTGTGAACATAGATTTTGCTATGTCACTGTAATGTGCTGATTCTAAGTCCCCTGGAAAAATACCCAGTAGAGGAATAGCTGGATCGAATGGTGGGCTCATCTCTAGTTTTTTGAGGATTCTTCCACATTGCTTTCCAGAGGGACTATACCAGTCTGCAGTTCCACCAACAATGTGCTAGTGTACCTATCTTTCCACAACCCTTCCAGCATCTGTTATTGTTTATTTTCTTCATTTTTGCCAATCTGACTGGCATGAGGTGAAATCTTAAAGTAGTTTTCATTTGCATTTCTCTGATTACTAGTGATTTAGAGCACTTTCTCATGTATTCGTTGGCCTGATCAACGTCCTCTGTTGAGAAGTTTCTGCTTAGTTCTTTGGCCCATTTATTGGTTGGGTTGTTTGTGTTTTTGAAGTTGAGATTTTTGAGGATTTTGTGGATTCTGGATATGAGACCCCTGTCACCAGAATCACAACCTATGATTCTCTCCAATTCTGTAGGAAACCTCTTGATTAATTTGATTATTTCCTTGGCAGTGCAAAAGCTTTTTAGCTTTATGATATCCCATTCACTGATTTTTGACTTTACTTCCTTCACTTTAGGAGACATGTTGAGAAAGTCTTTGCCTACTCCCAAATGCTGAATGTTGGACATAATTTGTCTATCATCAGTTGCAAGGTAGCTGGTTTAAATTCCTAGCTCCTTGATCCATTTTGATTTGATTCTCATGCAAGGTGAAAGATATGGGTCTAATTTCAACTTTCTGCAAGTGGCTATCCAGTTTGTCCAGCACCATTTGTTGAATAGGCTGTCTTTCCTCCTGGTAATATTTTGTCCCCCTTTGTCAAAAATCAGATGCTTAAAGATTTGTGGATTTATTTCAGGGTCTTCTATTCCATTAGTCTTCCTTTCTCTCTTGATACTAGTACCATGCTGTCTTTATTACTACAGGTCTATAGTATAGTTTTAGATCTGGTATAGCAAAACCACCTATTTATTCTTTCTTGCTTAGTAATGTTTTGGCTATTCTGGGTTTCTTATTGTTCCAAATGAATTTGAGAATTGCCTTTTCTATATCTGAAAAGAATGACATTAGTATCTTAATGGGGATTGCATTGAATGTATATAGTGCTTTTTGCAGAATGGCCATTTTTATTATATTGATTCTGCCTAACTAAGAGCATGTAACATCTTTCCATCTTCTTAGGTCACCTTGGATTTCATTCTTCAGTGTCTGATAATTTTTGTTGTAGAGATCTTTGACTTCCCTTGTTAGGTTAATTCCCAAGTATTTAATTATTTTCAAAGATACTGTGAATGGGACTGGTTTCCTATTTTCTTCCTCTGCCCTTTTATTATTAGTGTATAGGAAAGCTATTGACTTATGGGTGTTGATCTTGTAGCCTGCCACTTTACTAAATCTGTTTATAAGTTCAACAGTTTACAGATGGAGTTTTTTGGATCTTCCAGATACAGGATCATGTTTAAGCAAAAAGGGAGAGTTTGACTTCCTCTCTTCCTTTTAATATCCTTTTGATTATTTTGCCTTATTGCTCCTGCTAGGGTCTCAAGAATGATATTGAATAAAAGTGGTGAGAGCGGACAGCTTTGTCTTGTTCCCAAGTTTAGTGGAAATGCTTTAAGCTTTTCTCCATTTAGCATGCTTATTTTGTAGTTAACCAGAAAAGTAAGTACCTAAGTTATAATTTTTGCCCTGCAGTGAAATAAAACCTTCAATGGCAAAACTAATAATGGAGATCACTTTTGAAAATGTACCAGTATGTTGATTTAGAGTGAACTTACCAGTTCAAGGTCAATTTAAATAGTTTTTTAAAAAAGCCATTTTTATTTAGGGCTTACATTTCTTTTAGGTGGACTTTGTAACTTAATTCACTTAGGGCAGAACCAAGGAGCTACTATTACCTAACCTCACTTCTTCAGCCTTTTTCTTCACAAAAAAATGAAGCTTTGATGGGAATGTAAATACATGTCCAAATTTTGCCCAACTTGGTTACATTGGTATCTATAATGATATGAAAGAAACAGACATTAGAAATAAAAAGGAAAGACAGTTGGGAAAGAACAAGTTACCAAGTATTATTTATTTTTTATGTTAACATTTGTCTCCATCTGCAGAAAGCAGAGGACCTAAATACAGAAAACTAAGCTATAAAAAGAGTTAAGTTCTATGAGGTTTCTTGATGTGTCTGCAACAACTTAGGTATCCTTTTAAGACAGGGTTTTTTGTTTTTGTTTTTGTTTTAATTCCAGTGCTGGAGATTGAATTCAGGGCCTTATGGATAATAGGCAACTGCTCCGCCACTAAGCTACAACCCTGACCGAAGACAAAATTTTTTTTTTAGGAGAAAAAAGGTCAGCATAATTTTTTAGTCACTTCTCAAATTTGGAAAGAGGAATGGAGTAAATGAAATAGAAAAATATGACTTCATTCTAATTTTAATTTCTGTAGCTATATGACAAATTTTTGTTTATCATCTGCTATTAGGGCAGTCACTGTGCTATATATGGGGATATGAAGATTAATTCCTTTCTTTAAGGATCTAATAAAACAGATGTTTTAAATAATAAAATGTTATAAGAATTATAAGATAGTGACACACAGGGTGTTAAGAAGATCGTATGGGACCTGGTGCAGTGGCATGTGCCTGTAATTCCAGCTGCTCTGGAAACTGAGGTAGGGGGTATCGAAAGTTTGAGTCCATCCTTAGAAACTTAACAAGACCCTGTCTCAGAATAAAAAGGGCTGGGGGTATAGCTCAGTGGTAAAGCAATCTTGGTTTCAATCCCCGCTACCCCCACCCCCTGAAAAAAAAGAAACAAAACAAAAAAAGTATCTCATGGTTGTACAGGTCATCACTGGCCAGATGCTGAAAATTATGAGACGTTTAATCCATAAGCAGAAATGATTTTAAAGGAGCCAGGTGGAGTGGCACATATCAGTAATCACAGTGACTTGGGAGACTGAGGCAGGAGGATCGCAAGTTCCAAACCAGCATCAGCAACTTAGTGAGGAGCTAGGTAACTTAGGGAGACCCTGTCTCAAAATTTTTAAAAAATGGTTGGAGATGTGGCTCAGTAGTTAAGTGCCCTTGGGTTGAATTCCTAGTTACAACCCCCCCAAAAAGAAGTTTTACAGGTATGTCAGTGTATAATTATTTACCATAATCTGATGTTTCTGAATGTAACTAGTCACTTCATAAGAAAATCCTAATCTAGAATATATATACATAATGAATAGCACTTTGCTCATATGCTGTAAAAATAAATGTTATATTCCATTTTACGTCATTGAAGTATAACATTTCAGCAACGACATCAGTATGATTAACTGAGAATAATTATTTTTAAATATGGTTTTGTTACCTTCAAGAATACATATTAATACTGAATTTTCAGAATCTCAAGATGAATAATATGCTATTAAAATTACAGCCTCACATTTTGTATGCCATTTGTATGCTGTGTGGAACTTGGAAGTAAGTTTACTTTTAGGCATAAATAGCCTCCTTGAAAACTTGTTATTCTAACAAATTCATTCTTTATATACTAAAGAACTTTGTGTCATTTGAAGTCTAATGCTAGAAGTTATGAACTATTAAGGGTAGAATAAATGATTATTTTCACTACATATTCCTGCAAGGGTTGGCAAACTTCATCTGTACATGAGCCAGGGAGGAAATGTTTTTGAGTTTATAGATCGTACGTTCTCTTGCCTTAGATACTTAGCCCTGCTCTTTTGACCTGAAAGCAGCAATAGGAAATTCATGCACATCATGATATTCCAGTAAAACTTTATTTATAGAGACAGACAACTGGCTGAATTTTGGACCATAGTTTTCAATCTCTGCTCTGTGAAAAGGAGCGGAGTTTAATTTCCCAAATGTTGTTATTTAAGTAGTTGCCATTCCAAGTGTTCTTAAATTTAAGATTTTAAATCCAGTGACTTTACTAGTCAGGTAGAGTGGTTGCTAGGGAAGAATCCAGTATTGCTGCCAGTTTATTGATGAGAGTTGTGTTTTTCTATGTTTCTTTATTTTATTTTTAAATAGGAGCACCCAGGCTAAAATGTCAAGAACTCTTGAATTATATCGTGGATACAGTGAAAGATTCATCTAAAGGTGTTATTTATGGAGCAGATTGTAGCAACATACTACTCAAAGACATTCTATCAGTGAGAAAATACTGGTGTGAAATATCTCAACAACAATGGCTAGGTATGTTTTGACGTTTGCTGTTTGTGAGTTTTATTCCATGTGAAATGAACTTTCACCAATAAAAAGCATTCATAGTCTATCTGTGGTGTCCAAATGACCTCACACTTTAATAGTACATTAGTGAAAGAGGCTGAGTTTCTATCAGTGCCTTTGGTGTTATTCTATCATCTAGTATGTTTTTGAAATCTTTTTTTCATGTTTTATCGGTTTATTATATAATGACGGGGTTTATTGTTACATGTTCATACATGCATACAATATAACAATATAATTTGGTCAGTATCCTTCCCCAACACTTCCTGCCTCCATCACCTCCACCCAGCCCCTGTCCTTTTCTTCTACTGGTCTCTCTTTGATGATGATGATGATGATGATCTCTCTTTGATGATGATGATGAGGAGGAGGAGGAGGAGGAGGATTATTTGCTTTTCCAGGTTTTGTTGGTTGTGTGGTAAATGTTTAGTATCTTGGAGGTGCAAAATATACTTTACTTTTTTTAACTGCTCCCTTTCCATGCCCCATTTTTCTCCCATCCTTCCTCCCCTTTCCCCTTCTCTTTACTAGACTTATTTTAGTTTATCTATTAATTTGTATTTGAATGGTTCTTTATGTAGTCTTATCCTTTCCTCCTTCTCTCCTTTATTTTACTCTAGCTTCTGTATATGAGAGAAGATATTCGACCTTTGAGTTTCTAAGTTTGGCTAGTTTCACTTAGAATGAGATTCTCCATTTCCATTCCTTTGCCAGTGAATGCCATAAGTTCATTCTTTTTAATTGCTGAGTATGTAAATACCACAGTTTCTTTTTTTGTTGTTGTTGTGGTAAAAAGTTCTTTATTTTTATTACTGCATTGTAGTTTTACATAATGTTGGGATTAGTTGACACTTATTCTAAGATGCACACAATTACATAACACAGCAATACAATTTGTTCAATATACCCACCCCCTACATCCCTCTACCTTCTTCCTACCATCCCCTGACCCCTTGCCTTTCTTATGGGTCCTGTATTGTTCTTAAAAAATCCAAATACAGTGACATAATCCTTATACCTATGAAGAACATTTTATATATATGTATATGGCTATAATATATATAGTGACATTTATAACTGCTTGGAATGTTGCCCCGTCCAGCTGGGTTCTGACCTGAGGGACAGGCTGAGAATAAGAAAGAACACAGGCAAGAGATCCAGGTGGAGCTGTCTCACTTTATTCAGACTCTACATTTCCTTTTATAATCAATCCTAAGGGAGTTGCCAGGAGTTATGCAGATTTCCAGTACAGACAAAAAAAAACTAGGGTACAGACAAAAACTAGGGAGCAACCTTAAGACATTTTAACCCACCCTAATCTTTAACAAAGCATGATCTAGCAGCCCTTCCAGAAGGAGCTTATGCAAATAGTCATAAGATCACACACACACACACACACACACACATACACATATATGTATATACCCATACCCCAGAGCTTTTGGATCCATTCATCCAGTGAGGGGCATCTGGGATAGTTCCATAATTTAGCTATTGTAAATTGAGCTGCTATGAACATGGATATTGCTGTGTTGCTGTAATGTGCTGATTCTAACTCCCCTGGGAAAATCCCCAGAAGAGGGATAGCTGGGTCATATGGTGGATCCAACCCTAATTTTTTGAGGAGTCTCTATGCTGCTTTCCAGAGCAGCTGGACCAGTCTGCAATTCCACCAACAGTGTGCTAGTGTTCCTATCTCTCCACAACCCCTCAGGCATTTGTTATTATTCATATTCTTCATCTTTGCCAGTCTGACTGGAGTGAGGTAAAATCTTAAGGTAGTTTTGATTTGCAAGTCTCTGATTACTCGTGTATTCATTGGCTTGCTCAATGTTGTCTGTTGAGAAGTTTCTGTTTAGCTCTCTGGCCCATTTATTGATTGGATTGTTTGTGTTTCTGTTATTGACTTTTTGGGTTCTATGTATATTTTGGATATTAGTCCCCTGTCAGAGGAATGGGATCACAGGCCATGATTCTCTCCCATTCTGTAGGTTGTCTCTTGACTGTTTTGACTATTTCCTTGGCTGTACAGAAACTTTTTAGTTTAATGGAATCCCACTCATTGATTTTTTTTATGGTAATTCTTCTACTTTAGGAGACTTGTTGAGGAAGTTGTTGCCAATTCCCATATGCTGGAGTGTTGGTCCTAATTTTTCTTCTAGCAGATGTATGTAGTTGGCTTAATTCCTAATTCCTTGATCCATTTAGAGTTGATTTTTGTGCACAGTGAGAGATAAGGATCTACTTTCAATTTTCTGCAAGTGGCTGTCCAGTTTGTCCAGCATCATTTGTTGAATAGACTATCTTTCCTCCATGGTTTATTTTGATCCCCTTTGTCAAAGATCAGATGTTTAAAGATTTTGAGCTTTGTCTCAGAGTCTTCTATTCCACTGGTCTTGATTCCTATTTTGATACCAATACCATGCTGTTTTTCATACTACAGCCCAATAGTATAGTTTTAGATTGATATTGCAAAACTACCTGTGTCATCTTTCTTGCTTAGTAATATTTTGGTTATTCTGGGTTTCTTATTGTTCCAAACGAATTTGAGAATTGCTTTTTCTATGTCTACGAAGAATGACATTGGAATCTTGATGGAGATTGCTTTGAATCTGTACAGTGCTTTTGGCAGAATGGCCATTTTAATTATATTATTTCTGCCTGACCAAGAGCATGCTACACCTTTCTATCTTCTCAGGTCTTCTGCAATTTCTGTTTTCAGTGATCGATGATTTTCATTGTAGAGGTCTTTTACTTGTTAGGATGAGTCCCAAATATTTTATTTTAGAGGATATTGTGAATGGGACCAATTTCCTAATTTCTTCTTCTTCCCTATTATTGTTGGTATATAGGAAAGCTATTGATTTATGGGTGTTGATCTTGTAGCCTGCCACTTTGCCAAATCTGTTTATAGGCTCTATCAGTTTTCTGGTGGAGCTGTTTGGATCTTCCAGATATAGGATCTTGTCATCAGCAAAAAGGGATAGTTGACTTCCTTTCTTCCTAGTCTTATCCCTTTGATTTCTTCCTCCTGTCTGATTGCCCCAGCCAGGGTCTCAAGGACTATGTTGAATAAACGTGGTAAAAACGGGCAGCCTTGTCTTGTTCCCAAGTTCAGCGGAAATGCTTTCAACCTTTCTCCATTTAGTATTATACTAGCTGAGGGCTTGGCATATATGACCTTTACAAAGTTAAGATAAGTTGCTTCGATCCCTGTTTTAAGCATAAATGGGTGCTGGATTTATCAAAGGCCTTTTCTGCATCTATTGAGATGATCATATGATTTTTGTCCTTAATTTTGTTTAAGTAATGAATTAAATGTATAATACCACAGTTTCTTAATCCATTTGTCTAATGATGACATCTAGGTTGATTCCATAGTTTAGCTATTGTGGATTATTATGCTGCTGTAAACATTGATATGGCTGTATTACTGTACTATGCCTATTTTAGATGTTTTGAGAAAATATGCAGGAGTGGGATATCTGGGTCATGTTTTTCCACCCCTAATTTTTAAAGAAATCTCCATACTGCTTTACAGAGTGGTTCTACTACTCTGCAGTCCCACAAACAGTTTATCAGTGTTCCTTTCTCACTACAAGTTTGCCAGCATTTACTGTTATTCGAATTCTTTTTTTTTTATTCGATTAACATGGTCTCTTTTCTTTTTTGCCACTCTAACAGGAGTAAGGTAGAATCTCATTGAAGTTTTGATTTGCATTTCCCTTATAGCTAATGATGTAGAGCATTTTCTCATATATTTTTGGGCTTTCTGGACTTCCTGTGGTAACAAGTTTCTTTTTAGATATGTAGCCCATTTATTGATTGGATTATTTGTGAGTTTGGTGTTTGGCTTTTTTAGTTCTTTGTATATTCTGGATATTAGCCTCCTGCCCAAGGTGTAGCAGGCAAAAGTTTTCTCCCATTCTGTAGGTTCTCTCTTGATGCCCTTGACTAAATATTTAGCTGTGCAAAAACTTTTTAGTTTAATTGTGTCCCATTCATTTATTCTTGACTTTACTGCTTGAGCCATGGGAGTTCTGTTAAGGAAGGCGCTGCCGACTCCTATGTCTTGTAGTGTTGACCCTACTTCGTTTTCTAGTAAGTTTAAAGTTGTTGGCTTAACATCCAGCTCTTTGACCCATTTTGATTTAATTTTTGTGCAGGGCGAAAGGTAAGGATCCAGCTTCAGTTGTCTACACATGGCTGTCCAATTTGTCCAGCACCATTTGTTGAAGAGGCTGTCCTTCTTCCACACTATGCTTTTGCCCCCTTTATCAAATATCAAATAATTAAAGATATGGGAGTTTGTCTCAGGATCTTCTATTCTGTTCCACTGATCTTTGGTTCTGTTTTGATACCAATACCATGCTGTTTTTGCTACTACAGGTCTGTAGTATAATTTGAGGTCAGGGATTGAGATACCCCCTACTTCTTCCTTCCTGTAGAGTAATGTTTTGGCTAGTCTCGGTCTCCTGTTATTCCATATGAACTTGAGAATTGCTTTTTCTATATCTGTGAAGAATGCCATAGGGCTTTGGGTAGAATGGCTATTTTTATTATATTGATTCTGCCTAACCATGAGCATGGAATGTTTTTCCATCTACTCAAGTCTTCTGTAATTTTTTTTTTTTAGTGTTTGATAGTTTTTTTTGTAGGGGTCATTAATATCCTTTGTTAATGCCCAAGTATTTCATTTTTTTTGGAAGTGATGGTGAATGGGAGAGATTTCCTGATTTCTTCTTCTGCGGATTTGTTGTTGGAGTAAAGGAAAGCTAGCAACTTACTGGAGTTGATCTTGTAGCCAGTTGGTTTGCTGAAATTGCCTATAAGCTCTAGGAGTTTTCTGGCCAAGATTATTAGATCTTCTCGGTATAGAATCATGTCATCAGCAAATAGAGGTAAATTAACTTCTTCTTTTCCTGTACGAATTCCTTTGATTTCCTTGTCTTGCCTGATAGCTCTGGCAAGGGTTTCAAGGACTATATTGAACAAGAGTGGGGAAAGCGGACAGCCTTGTCTTGTTCCTGAATTCAGTGGAAATGCTTTCAATCTTTCTCCATTGAGCATAATATTGGCTATGGGTCTGTGTTAAATGTATCTGACATAGTTAAAGTATCTTCCCTTGATCCCTATCTTTTCCAGAGTTTTGAGCATAAATTGGTGTTGAATCAATGCCTTCTCTGCATCAATTGAGAGATTATATGATTTTTGTTTTTAATTCTGTTTATGTGATGAATTACCTTTATTGATTTGCGTCTGTTGAACCAGCCTTGTTTTCCTGGAATGAAGCCCACTTGACCATAATGTGTTATCTTTTAATGTGCTTTTGTATCTGATTAACTAAAATTTTATTAAGGATTTTTTGCAAAGATGTTCATCAGGGAAATTGGTCTGTAGTTTTTTTTTTTTTGTAAGAGAGAACGACAGTGAGAGAGAGGAACAATTTTTTTATTATTTAGTTTTTCACATGGCTTTCGTTGCTCTGACACTTAGTTGTGTACGTGGGTGCTGGGGCCTGAACCCATGTATTCGTGCATGCCGGATAAGTGCTGCAACTGCCAAGCCACTGCTCCAGCTCCTTGCCCTTACTCTTATGCTTGATTTTTTTATTTTAAATCGTTTGTCCATTTCTGCCGGAAAGATGTGACAGAAATAGTTGAAAAGGAAGATTAATTTAGGTGTTATTCTAACACCCTTTACTAAGAACTCTATCTCTTTTTGGGAAGAAATGCCTGCATTAATAACTTCATTTTTTATTGTGTTCGGGTACTTTTGCCTTTTAGCTTGTCTTATAAGCAGAGACACTGATTGTAGTTATTTTCCAGAATGTTTTTTCAAAAGCGTTTGTATAGTGAGCAGCCTTGGACGATAGAGATGTCAACTTTCTCCAGAAGAGGACAAGTTTGCCTTCAGTCCATTTATAAAAAGACTGGGGTTTCTCTCTTATAAGGCAGCCTGCTGTTTTCACATGTGTCAAATATTTCTCTTCCCACTGCTTTTCGGATTGGGGAGCTGAAGCAAAAATGAAGATATCATCATTTCTATGAGGAATAAATTATCCTTTTTCTTGGATCAAGAATCTCTTATCTCCAGTTAACTTTTCTCTTAGTTCTAAAAAGAATCTCATACCTTCTGTTAGCATCCATGAGAGTGTCATGTTATTTGTTATGTCATAAAGTAAAATCTGAGACCCTTCATAATTCGCGATCTATTTACACATATTATTAATCCAACAGCATTAATATAAAATCCAAAACTGTAGAGTATGTACTTTGACAAGTGTGTTGTTAGGCCTAGATAATGGAACATGGGCTTAGAGAAGTGAAGTAGTTTATCTGAAGTCTGACTCTTAATGTTTTCACAGTATACCTCCTTACTGTTTCTATTTTAAAGGGTTTTCATACAACATAAATACTGATGGAATATTTTTAGGCTGTTAGAATAATTTTTAATATTTTTATGTATGTGACATTATGGAATAGTTAAATTGAGTTGTGACATTTAACATATTTGCTTGAATGTTTTAATATGTTATAAGGTATGGTGGTGCACCTATAATCCCAGTGACAGGATGGTGAGGCAGGAGAATCTCCAGTTTGAATCTAGCCTGAACAACTTAGTGAGATCCTGTCTCAGAAACTAAAAAGTACTGCACATATGTAGCTCAAGTGGTAAATCACCCCTGGGTTCAATCCTAACTATTGGAAAATAATAATAATGATTATGTTTGGTTTTTGTTTTAGAATTATTCTCTGTGTACTTCAGGCTGTACCTCAGACCTTCCCAAGACATTAATAGAGTCTTAGTTGCTAGAATAATTCATGCTGTTACCAAAGGATGCTGTTCACAAACTGATGGATTAAATTCTAAATTTTTGGATTATTTTTCCAAGGCTATTCAGTATGCAAGGTAATCTAATCTCTTTATGTTGGGGGGATGGGGCGGTATTTGTGTGCATGTTGCTGAAAATTCATATGGTCTTGCAAGACCATGTTGTAGATTTAGTAAATTTCTGCCTTTTAAAAAAATTGTTTTGGGGGGTTGGGGATTTAGCTCAGTGTCAGAGCGTGCTGCAAGGCCCCAAGTTTGGGCCTCAGCCCTGAAAAAAAAAATTATTGTTTTAATCGTGCAAATTTATGGGATGTAGTATGATAATTTAATACATGATTAATGATCAAATCAGCATAATTAACATTTTCATCTCCTTAAGCATTAAAAATTTTAAATACATAATAAGTGTGCATATTCTTGGGATACAGTGTGATGTTTCAATATGTGGATGAAACAACCCATTTCTTACTCTGTACAAAACTAAAGTCAGAGTGGATTTAAGAACTGAAACTATGAAATTAAAAGAAGAAAATGTAGAAGAAACACTAGTAGAGCAACAATTTTACAGTTTTTTAAGACAGACTGCAAAAGCACAGTCAAAAAAGCAGAAGTAGACAAATGGGGACTTTGTACATTATGAAGTTTGCACAGCAATCAACAAAATCAAGAGATAATCTATAGAAAGGGAATTTTTTCTTTTTTGCAAACTGCTCATCTAACAAAAGATTAATATCCAGAATGTATAAAGAACTTAAAAACTCAGTAACAAAAGTAGAAAAAACTGAGCAAAGTGTGTGAATTGAATACTACTCAAAGAAGAAGTTCAGGGGCCAACAAATAGATGAGAAAACCTCATTAGCTGTTGGGGAAATGGAAGTCAAAACCACAAGAAGATATCATCTCACCTCTTTTGGAATAGCTATTTTTAAAAATAACAAATGATGGTGGGAATGTAATCTACTACCTTTTAAATAAAACATTAACCCATTATAACAGAAGCAGTAGATTCCCAAAGACTCAGTTCCAACACTACCTGAATTCAGCTCAATTTGCAGAACACTAAATGATATTCTTAAGTTGGAACTCTGTCCTCTTGTTACAGTAATGATCAAGGAATGTTAAATATCCTCTATTTTTGAGGATAGATACACTGTATTGAGAATAAAGTAAGAATATATTTGTAAGTTTTAGTATATATTTTTGTGTGTGTGTGATAGCTGGGTGTGGTGGTGCACACCTGTAATCCCAGTGGCTGAGGAGGCTAAGGTGGGAGGACCTTTAAGTTCAAAGTTGGCCTCGCTAAGATAAGAAAACGTTTTCTTGTCTTAGCGAGGACCTGAGTGACTTAACGAGACTGTCTCAAAATAAGAAAGGGCTGGAGATGTGGCTCGTGGTTAAGTGCTGCTGGGTTCAACCTCTGGTACCAAAAGTTTTGTGTGTGTGTGTTTGTTTTGTCCTGGATGGTCTTGGACTCGTGGATTCAACTGATATTTCCACCTCTGCCTCCGAAGTGTCTGGGACTACAGGAACATACCACTGTGCCTGTATTTCTGTCTGTTTTGAATCTAAGGCTATTATTGTTTGATAATTAGATTTTTTTTTAGCTTGCAGCTTTATAATTATCTTTAATATATGTAATTTGTTCCCCCATTTTACAAAGCTGAGTTTGTTTGTTTTCTGTCACAGACAAGAAGAAAGTTCTGCAGGTCTAAATCATATCTTAGCAGCCCTTATTATCTTCCTCAAGACTTTGGCTGTCAATTTTAGAATTCAAGTGTGTGAATTGGGAGATGAAATTCTTCCTACATTACTTTATATTTGGACTCAACATAGACTTAATAATTCTTTAAAAGAAGTAATTATTGAGTTATTTCAACTAGAAATTTATATCCATCATCCAAAAGGAGCCAAAACCCAGGAAAAAGGTATAAAGGAAATTTTTGCTGTTTTGTTTCTTCATTAAAACATAGAGCCTTATGTATGACATCAAGATTCTGTAGGAGTATATGACCTTCCTTTGGATTGCTTTGCTTGATAATATTATTAGAATGTTTTTAGTATTAAAGCATTTTAGAATTTGAATCACTAGAAGCAAATTATACCTTTCTGTTTGTCATTATAATGTTCGGTATTATGAGGAATACAAACAAATGTAAGACTTTGCCTGTTCCTTTTTAGTAGCTAATTAGGCAATGGTAGTTAGGTACTGAGAGGTAATACAGAATTTAGAGAAACCAGGATCTTGCTTATTCATTTACTGCTTTTTGTGTGTGTGTTTGGTACTGGGGATTGAACCCAGGAGTACTTTACCACTGAGCTACATTCCCAGTGCTTCTTTATTTTGAGATAGGGTCTAAGTTTCCCAAACTGGATTTGATCTTGTTATTCTCCTGCCTCAGCCTCTTGAATTGCTGAGATTGCATGTGTATACCAGTGCACCTGGCCCAGTGGTATACAGACAAAGGTAAAATAGACATAGTGAAAGCAGCCATTCAGAGCATTCATTTTCCAATGAAGTTATATACATATTGCTTTCATAGGAATGTGAGGTAGAAATAAATCTCTTCTCCTTCCCTATTTCTTTTGCATTTGTCTTTGAAGAGAGTATTGCTCAGATACCCTTAGTGTGATTCTCTTGAGTAGATCAGACTTCATTTGGTGGAACTGAAGGTGAATGAGCTCCCTTATGTTTCATCTATCATTGCCTTTGGGTGTATATTAACCTTTAGATCATTTCATTGTGGCTAGTATATGGCCATATTAAGGTGGTATGTCACATTGAATGTTAACAGCTAAAATGGAAAAAAAAACTTTCATAGCTACTTATTATTAAGCTAGCTATGTGTGTTTCATGGGCTCTTCTAGTGTGTATATTTAGTTACATATTTAGGCCATGAAACCACCAGAAGTTAAAAGAATGGTAGTTTTTCATAGTTTTGCATCTTTTACCTAGCAGTCACTAGTATAATGATCAGGTTTATTAGGAAATGGAATGATATGGTTAGGATTTTAGTTAACTGTATTTTTAGGATGATTTGAAAATCGGTGAGATAATGAGGCTGCTAGAAAAGCTAATGTAGTTTCAGACTGCATTAATATATTTTATGGGTCCTTGTTTGTTGGAACTAATAGCTTTTTTGTTCCCCATAGTCTTCAGAACACAGTTGAAATATGTTTTCCAGACTCTATTGACTCCAAAGTCAGCATTTTAAGAGGAACATGTGTTGACTGTAGTGTTTCTTGGAAAACATGACTGGAATGGTGAGAATAACCACCATAAATAGATAACATGTCATTTATATACTAGTTCAAAGAAATGGTAAATGTTTTCCTCTTAGGAAAAAGGAAACCCGGAAGGCCCTCATGTAAAAGAGGGAAGCTATTGTGTTTGGCTTAGGGCAGAGAATGTGTTTTAAAAAGGTGGATTTTAGAACAGATATGGAAGAAAATTAAAATAAATATAGTTAACTGACTATAAAGTGGATGCCGATAGGAAGAAGAGCGTGTCAGGGATATTGTCAGAGGAGTTAATAATACTGAATAGAAGGTTAAACCAGTTTTGTTCTAATGTTTGAGGAAGGTTAAAAGCTGAATAGTTTTGTGGGGGATTGCAGTGCAAATACAGTAAATTGCATTCTAATTTTTTATTATAGGTGCTTATGAATCAACAAAATGGCGAAGTATTTTATACAACTTATATGAACTTCTAATGAATGAGATAAGTCACATAGGAAATAGAGGAAAATATTCTTCAGGTTCTCGTAGTATTGCCATCAAGCAAAATTTGATTGAATTAATGGCAGATACTTGTCATCAGGTATACTAGGTTTTGTCACATTTTGAAATTTTGTTTGTTTTGCTTTTGCTAGGTTTTTAAAACCCTGTGCTGTCATTATAAGCTTATGAGATTACTTGGTACATGTAGCTGTTTCTTTCAAAATACAATATATATTTGGAATCACCCTTTAACTTAAGAGATAACTCTTTTCCACATATGGACTTAATAAAACTAATAATGAACTTTTCTATTCATAAAAGATTGTCTATAGGAAATAACATGATCCTAGTTCTAATGTTTATTTTATTGTTAAATTAGAATTCATTTAGCATAGTGTTCACAATTTTAACATGTATTATTCAGGGGTCATTAGTAATTTCATAGTTGTAAAATAATCACAAGTATTTAGTTCCAGAACATTTCTGTCACCCTAAAAAGAAACATCAAACCTGTTAGCATTTAATTCCAATTCTCTTTTTATCTTAGCCTCTGGCAACCAACCACTAATCTATTTCCAGTGTCTTTGAATTTGCTGGTTTTGGGCATTTCATAGAAATGTCCAATACTGCAGTCTTTTGTCTTTGGCTTCCTTCACTGGCTTGTTGTACCATGAATCAATACTTCATTCCTTTTTATACCTGAATAATATTTAATAGTATTGATATACTGCATTTTGCTTACCCATTAATCATTTGGTGATCTAATATTTCTTTAGTAAAACTTTTTTCCTAAATATTTGGTTAACATTCTAGATTATTATTTCATTCTGTCAAATATTTTATTAATGGTAAATTTAAAATTTAATCCCTTTGAAAATATGTTTTTGTTTTACTTTAGATTTTGGGTGCTTTTAGTAAATGTACCCAGGAATTAAAACCTAATACATTCCTTGATAACATTTTCTTTCTAAAAATGTTGTTATTGTTGTGCAAAATGATTGTTTAATACTGTTATCATTTTTATATATTCCTATAGCTTATTATTATTATTTTATGAGTTCTCTGTCTCTTCATCTGGAAAGAAATTGTTTTCCGAATATTAAAAAAAAATTTGAACATGTAGATTTATTTTTATTTTACAGGTTTTTAATGAAGATACCAGATCCTTGGAGATTTCTCAGTCTTACACTACTACGCAAGGAGAATCTAGTGATTATAGTTCACCTTGCAAAAGAAGGAAAATAGAACTAGGCTGGGACGTAATAAAAGATTATCTTCAGAAGTCACAAAATGATTTTGATCTTGTGCCTTGGTAAATGTTCTCTTTTCCCGCTCAGTACCACTTCAGTCTCATTTTCTTTTTTTCTCAGAAAACCTCCAACAAAATCATATCATCTCATTGGCCAGAACGAAATCATTTTTCTACTACCAAACCAATTATTAGCAAAGAGAAATGTGGTTGCCATGATAGGTTGAGGTTATTAATATCTTGTCTGCTGGGGTTGTCTTAACAACTATACGTCTTAAACATATGGACATAGCAAGGAAGAACATGGGTACTGACTGATAGATGGGCAATCAGTTGTTTCTGCCTTAAGGAACTGACTGAGTTGTACACCTTAACAGGAAGAGACTTCACTATGCATAACAGCTTCCAATAGAATTAGATTAGGAAGAAATTAAAAATACTCTTCAGAGATCACAGAATAATTTTGACCATATTTTATATTTCATAATAGGTTATTTTTTCTTTATATTCTTCATTCTCTTATAGCATTCATAGATATTTAATATTTATGCTATGGAATTCTGTGGAATCACATAATACCCAAAAGTATTAAGCAACATGTCTAAGGACATTTAGAAACTAATAAATTATATCCAAACTTGTGATCAATGATCTTTTGATATTTACAGTGCTGATGGGGTGTTTAAATACAATTGAATTGTGAGAAAAAAGTATACTATTTTGATACCTATTGTTTAAGTTCTTGCTGTTTTATAGTTGAGGTTACCTATTTCAGTTCTTTAATCTGTCCTTTCAGTCAAGAGTTAATTATTGAGTACCACCTTGTGCTAAGCATGAGCTCTGTAGTGATAAATATAAGTTTTCTGTTCTTGAGTAGCACATATGATAAATATCATAAGGTTTCTGTTCTTGAGTAGCACATATTCTAGAGATTTTGCAATAGATATTTATGAAATTAACTGAATTAATGTCAGAGAAGGATAATTTTTTGGATTTATGTTCCTGTTGTAGAGGAATGTTTTTGGTGACTAAAAGAGCAGGAAGGGGCAAGATAACTCAGAAGTAGAATGTTGGCAATTTAGTTATTGTTCAAATTTTTCATCTAAAGTAAATAAAATAGCTTACTCAGCTAGCCAGAAAGTTGTCAATCTTCCCACCATTTTAGAATGTAGGCCCTAATAAATATTAACAGCTATTTTATTTTGGGAACAGTATATAAATGATGCTCTAATTATAATACTGTAAGGCAAGTAATGGTGCACACCTATAATCCCAGCAACTCAGGAGACTGGGCCAGGAGGATCACAAGTTCAGAGCCAGCCTCAACAACTTAGCGAGGACCTAAGCAACTTAGTGAGACCCTGTCTCAAAATGAAGAATAAAAAAGACTTGGTGATATGATTCAGTGTTTAAGCGCCCCTGGATTCAATCGCTTATACCAAAAAAAAAAAAAAAAGATAATGTAAGGGTATCATGTTATTATGTTTATGTACTTGTA